>CAJVPZ010003887.1:0-10524 GCA_910592135.1 Racocetra fulgida | reverse complement strand
AAAATTTAATTAGTAAATGATCTACAAGGGCAAAATTAATTAGAAACAAAAAATGCCCTTGTAGATCACTTCAAAATATAACCTAAAATGTAACCTAATTTTGGTTACTTTTTAAAAATGTATCCAAATTTTTGGTTATATGTATCCTCGAAATGCATCAAGAAAGTAATTTGTGCAGACAGATTTTGCCCACCATAATTTTAAAAAGTGACTGATCCATATCGGTTAATTATTTAACCGCAAGTGGGAAGCGTAATTGGATTTCATCCTCATACTGTCCACTTGCAAAGCAGGTAACATTAGAAAAGAACCTTTAGTCTTTTCTTAACAAAGTGTCTTTATTATATCCTGTTATGGATTGTTTTTTAAATTTTGAATAGTTGATAGTTTAGGATTTGAGAGAATAAAGTTGTAGATTATATTTAGTTTAAGGTTATTTAAATTGTTTATGTTATTAATTAAATTACTGTTATTAATATTGTAGTTTGAAATATGAGTTAGAAAGGAGAGGCTAGTAAAATTTCTCATTTTTTGTTTATATTGTAAAATTATATCAGGGTGATTATTAGGCCATGCAAACTTAATTGGTTTTCATAACCCGGCCGGGTCAAAATTTGAAAATTTGTAAAAAAAAATTTTTGTATGTTTTAATAACCGGGTGGGTATTTTAAAAAATTTTTAAAAAAATTTTATAAATTTTTATATATGAAATTTAAAAAAAAAAGCCGGCCAGCCGGGTCTGTTTAAAAGTTTCATGTTATGAAAACCAATATATTAAATTTGTGTAACCTTAGCTGCCAAATTTTTTAAAGTTATTCTTTGGTTCGGAGTTCGAAAATTTGTTTTAAGAATGAAGATAAATTAATTGTTTTTTTAATAATACTACAACTAGTATAATTAAGTAGTTTGTAGAGAGTAGGGATGTTTAGAAGTTGCGAATTTGTAAGAATATCATTATTAGTATTAAGTGAAAGATTGAAAGATTTTTTAATTTGTTTAGTAATAGAGCTTGAAAGTTGAGTAATTTTTTGATTTATAAGTAAAGTAACCTACAAGAGGTATTCTAGTGATAGTAAGAGGATAGTATTAAAAAGTCTAGATATTTGAATAGGTAAAAGTTTTTTATATTGTTTAAGTTTGATAAAGTTGTTTGTTTTGTCTAGGATTTTATCAATTATAGGTTAGGTGAAGCCTACACTATCAAAATAAATACCAAGATATCTAATAGAGTCAGTTAGTTTTCTTAGTTTTATAGATTTGTTATTAAAGATAATTTCTGGTTGTGGTTTTTGATTGGAAGTTTTTTTGGAGTTAGATTTAATGTGTAAAAGATCAAATTTTATTAAATTAACTTGGATATTGTTGTTTTTGTAAAGTTGTTTAACGTCTTTAAGTAGTTGTTGTAGGTTATCTTTATTTTTATAATGCCATATAGTATCATCCATATATGCTAGTAGAGGAATAGTAATTTGTGAGGAATGTATATTTTAAATTTGTTTAATAGAAAATGATGCTTTGATTTTAAAGAAAGAATTTTGATATTTGTTATTTATATATGTTAAGTTAGAGTCATAATAAATTTTTTAGAGGAGTGACAAGTACATTTCTTCTTGTTCAATATCAGAGTAAAGTATAATTAGATCTGTTAGACCATATGCTGTTATAACTCTTGCTTTTCGATCTTGAAATAAATTTGTAATAAAGTTTATGCCTTGTTGAGGCATACATATTCTTTTTTTTTTTTTAAATATTAATGGTAAGACCATGTCTCTGGGCATGCATATTCTTTTATATGCTTGTACAAGTTGTTGAATATTGATTTTGTCAAAGGCTTTGGACATGTCTTGGAAAAGTATCCAAGCCTCTTTTTTGTTATATTTATAGTGTTCAATTGTATTATATAGAATCTGAATTGGTGTGTATGTAGAGATATTAGATATTACAACAAAGTTAAGGTTACTTAGAAGATTGTTTTGGTTAATTATTTGATCAAGTCTTTGTATAAAAATTTTGGTTAGGCATTTTTTTAAGGGCTCTATAAGTGAAATTGGATAAACTTGATCCAAGGTATAGTCTCAGGTTGATTTTTTTGGAATGAGAAATATATTTGATGTTTTCTAATTTGTAGGTATTAGCTGTAGTTGTAGACATTTAGATAAGAGAGATTTGAGTATTTTTTGGCTTTGCTGTAAGGCTAATTTGATGTGTTCGTAGTTGGTGCCAGAAGAACCAGAAGCTTTTTAATTAGATAGTTAGTTTATAGTTTTAATACATTCATCATCAGAGATTTCTATAAGAAGTTTGCTATAGTAAATCTCAAGTTTAGATTGTAGGTTTGTATAGATTATAGAAGTCAGAGTCAATAGGGATAGGTAAGAGTGGTTGTTGTTGAAAGTAGTTTTGAAAGTGTTGTTGAGTAGCTTCCTTAATATCTTTAGGATTTGTTAATAAGGAGTTATGAAGAAGAAGTTTATCTAAGTTGGTATTATTATTATATCTTTCTAGAACTTTTTTAAAGAATAGCCTGGGATTTTCAGTGAAGTTTAAGTTTCTTTCTTGAAGTTTATTTGCGATTTCTTGTTGTATTTGTTTTCTGTTTTCCTGGTCTATTAGTGTTTTTAAATTTTTATTTAGTCTTAATTTTTAAGAAATTACAAAAAGTTTATAGCTGTAAATTGGATAAGATATTAGGTGTTAATAGTGTATTGTTTTAAAATTTTTGGTAGTATTCATGAAGAAGATTAGGAAGTTTAGGTGATTTGAGTGATTTTTTAATTTTAACAAGTGTTTTGTATTAAAAGAAGATGAGTGTATATTTAATTTTTTGAGTAGATTGTTTTTTCTTATTAGAATTTATTTTTTTATATAGAATATATTTGTAGGTTGCTTTTATGAAGGATTTGTTAATTAATTTTCAAATTTTATTCAGGTCTTGTTGATTTTGGATCTGTGTAATTTGATTTTTAATCTTTTTTAGGTTTTCATCCAGATGATTTTGGTATTTCTCATTTTGGTCAGCAGTTACATGCTTCTAAAGAATTATTTTCTGTTTAGATTGTTTGTAAAATAATATTGAAGTAGCAGATAAAGTGATTTCTAAAAGAGTGATGTTGTGGCCTGAGTTAGTAGAAGTTGTGTTCAAGATATCTGTATAGTCTAAAGCAGTGTTGTCACAGGACAGTTGTGGACAGTAAGTTTGGACACTTTGGACAATTTTAGACAATTAAATAAATTAAAATTACTCAAAATTTTATTAAGATAACCTATATTATTTTCTAAGTAAAATATGTTTAGCATCTAAAAAAATATATAATCATATATTTGTTAAACAAATTTATTAATTATTAAAGCTTAGATATGCTCTGGACACTTGTAGATACTTGGACATTTGAATGTTGAACAGTGCCAAAAAAGCCTTTGGACAGTCAAAATGTACATCACTGGTCTAAAGTAATTACAGTCAACTCTGGTTAAACTGAACCTCTCTAAACTGAACACTTAATAAATTCTCTGAGAACTGAACGAAAAACTTTAGAACATTTGTAAATTTTATTATAAAGTTCAGATTAGCAATATATAACTTTTTGAGAACTAAACTTTTAAAAATTTTTACATATAAAAATCCTTAAGTACATTTTTTTGCGGAATAAACAGAGTAGACTGTATATGTAAGTTTATCTAGATTTGGTCAATTTTGCTTTAGTGTTCTTTGTGATAGCAAGTAGATTTAGAAAGATCAGCATGAAAGATTTTGAAAGTGTTATAAAAGTTAGGTTTAAGATATTTAATTTATAGAGATTCCAGAGTTTGAGTCTTTTTGGGTAGTAGTCGATCAATTTTAAAATTTGGTATTGCATTGAAGTCTTCTATAATAATAATTTTATAGTTGGTTTTTTGGATAAAAAGGAGTATTTTTTCATATATTTCTTTTTCAGAGTATGTTTTTCCTTGGTAGAGAAGTATATTTATATGAGTCAGATAGGGTAGTTTAGTAAGGAAAAATCTACAGTGAGAATATAACCTTTATATTTTTATATTTTACTGATGTATTTAGAGAGATTTTCATATATTAGAAGTCCAACACCACCTTGTCTGATGTTATCAGTCTCACTCCAGAGATTGGTGTAGTTAGAAAAATTTTAAGTTAGTGGAAGTTGTTTTGCATCTTTGGTACTTAGATAAGTTTCAGAGAGACTAAAAATATTTATTTAGTTTTTAGTGATAAAGTTGTGTAATAAGGTTTGTTTAGAGTAAGATAGTCTATTTGTATTAAGAGAATAGATTTTGATTTGTTCAAGTATAAAAGTAGATTAGTTAGGAGGGTTTTGAGTTGTGTTAGATATATTTAAAAGTTGACTTATATGATAGTTTTTGGATGAAGTGGTTAGTGATATAAAGGAAGGGTCTGTTTCATTATCTAATAAAGAAGCTGTTAATGTTGGATATGATAGTAGTTGTGTTGATTGTAGTGTAGCAGTCTGTAGTTCTGTAGTAAAGAATTCAGATATTAATAGTGAAGTATCTAAAAAGAGATCTGTAAGTATATTAGGTATAGTGTGGCTATTAGATTTAAGTATGATATTGCAATAATGCTTTAAAGCTTCTCTAGGTAGAACAAAATGACCTGGTAATAGTTTGGATTCAAAGGGTAGATATATACTGTATATGCTTCAGAATAGTCTTTTTTAATAAAAATAGTAAGATTATATATGTATGAGTTGTCTAGATTATATTTAAAAAGGCTAAGGTGATTGAAAAATGAGATGATAGTTTGTGGTTCAAATAGTGTTGGTAAGTTGTAGTATTTAAAAAATCTGTTATAGCATAGATGTAATAAATGTAGAAAAGGTCTTGGGTCTGAGTCAGTAGTATGTTCAGTATTGTAAAGGTTGAGATAGACATTTTGTGCAAAGTAAAAGTATGGATTGTAGGTCTAATCATCTTTAACTATATTGAGAATAGTTTCTGTTTTAAGAAAATAGATATCTGAGATAGTAAAAAGAGAAATGAAAAGAAGATATTTATAGCTTTCAACTGGTGTTGTAAAATAACCACGGTGTCCAAAGTTATAAACAGACTGGAAATAGACATAGGTAGTGCTATAGTCTTCTTTAATTAATAGGTAGAATATAAAGTTGTATATATTATTAGAGTTATAGTTGAAGAATTCAAGATGTTTGATAAAAGAGTCAATAGTTTGTGGGTATGGAAGTGTAAAAAGGTTGTGAGACAATAGGATCTTGTTATAACATATATTGGGGTTGTATAAAATTATGTATAGTTCATTAGTATGAGAAGTATTTGTGTCAGTATGTTAAATTGGCTCATCATAGGAGTTTAAAGATGTTGAGAATGATTTGCCAATATTAGAGATATCTTCTACAAAGTTGTATACTATTTTAAGCTCGGTTCTCACAGCTGCGCAGGATTCTATAGTCTGCTCTGTACATTGGGTCTGACCATCATATAAATGGTCCTTCATATAAATAGACTTGCCCGCTTGCCTACTTATATCATTTTCCTTACCAACTACAATAGGTGTCTCATTTGATAAGGTGGCAGCTGCATCTATAATTGTAGAAGACAGAATTATTGAAAAGGAGTTTCTTGAAGAAAAAGTGATTCTTTAATAAGAGTTGAGATTTGAAAAGTAATGTTAAATTTTTCGCAAAGACATTTGTTTGCTTCAGGGTAGGCAATTTCTTGATAGTATTTAACCATCTGAGAATATGTAAGATGTTAGTCATAAGTATCAAGCCAGGTTATAACTTTTACAAGAGAGTTAGTACTAATAGGTTGTTTAGTTAGAAGTTTAATTGCTGCATTTTTTTCTAGATTTGAAATATTCATATTCCTCATTGCATTTTTTTGGTATGCTTCTAGGTATAGATAAAAGAAAAGGCCATGTCTGCCTTTGTTGCTTGTAGTTAAGTTAGTTTTACAAAAAGATTTTTTAGCTGCAGATGCAAGCTTATCTAACATTTTGGTTAGAATAGGTTTAAAGAAAGTGGCTTCGTGTTTTGCCTCCTTAAAAAAAATAGATTCATTTATTTGAAGTTCTTTGGTTGGCTATTCTGCATAGGATTCATTAAGGTATTGTTTGTATAGTTTGTTAAAATTATGTTGAATATGAGTTTTAAGTAAGTTTGTATTTTTTGTTTCAGGCTTAGTTGTAAGTACTTTGCCTTTCTTTTTGAACTTAATTTCTTCTAAATATTGATATTGGGTATTTGTACAAGTAAGAGTATGATAGTTAGTATGTTTGATGCATTTGTTATGACATTCTTGAAAAGTGAAAGGCTCTAGGAATAGGACCTCTGTTGAGATTTGTTCTTTAGGTGTGAAATAAAGCATTGTCTAAGTGGTATTTAAAGTAGTTAGATACTTTTGTTTTATCAAAAGTGTTATTGAATTGTCAGTTATATTTTGGAAAGATAGTTTTAAACCATTCATTAAAATAGTCTAGTGAGTTTTTTAAAGATAATATATTGAATTTTTGTAAGAATATAGTTTTAGAGATATTAAAGTTGAGTTAGATATTAAATCTGTTATCTATATATATTTTGAGATATTTATCATCTTTATTAATATCGATGACTTGTGAGATAATTTTAAATTATTTAGAGCATAATTGCATATTTTTTGTGAATTTGGTATAATTAATTGTTTGGTAATTATTGGATAGATATAGATGTATATATGTGAGATTAATGCAAAATTGTAGACGATTTTGTAATTTGTATGATGGAATTGTGGCTAGTGAAGCAAATATCTTAGGGTAGTTGAATTTGGTGAAAAGGACAGTTGTAAAAACTAAAATAAGTTTTTTAAGTGTTTTTTCTAGTACTGAAAATGAAATAGTAAAAGTTTTATCAATATTTTTTTTTTTTTTTGAATATTAATGGTGAGACCATATTGAAATTTAATTAAAATCTTTTATACAGAAAAGAATTACAACTTAAACTTCATATCATATGATAGCAAGAAAAGAAACTCAGACTAGTTTATCTGCGGCCTAAACCAACTAGGGTGGCCATGGCTCATCTAGATTTGTAGATTAGAAATTATATATGTTGGACTTATTTGGTACTTAACCCATAAAGAGTACCAAAGTTCTAATTTAGAGGAGGCTAGATCTAAAGGTGAATTTTGAAAAGATTGAGAAGATAAAGAATTATAAGAAGATGTTTTATTAATATTAGAGTTATGTTTTTATATAACATCTATAAGAAATTGTAGTCTTTCTTTTGCTATTTTGCAAATAATTTAGTAGAAGCTTGCTTTAAGAGCTTTACGATTTTCTGTTGCTGCTTTGATTTCCTTGCTAGAGTAGAAATCAAATAGGTGTAGTTTTAGGAAATAGAAGATTTTTTGTGCGAGTTTGGTTTGAAGCTTGGTATTCTTTTCTATTTCTACTATAACTGAAAAATTAGCTAACTAGTCAAATGTAGGTTTATTTAGATCAGTAATTAAGTTTGAATTAATATTCTGTTAATTCAGGTTCATTTGTTGAGTTGTATTTTGAGTTGTATTGTTTAAAGTAGTTGAAGATTGGTGTTGTATAGTTTCTGTTAAGAGTTGTTGTAGAGAAGAGATATTTTCTGTCTGTAGTAAAGGTTGTTTAGCTGATGTGTTGTCTAGTTGATGAGGTTGATGAAGGTTTGTATTTGGTTCTTGTTGATGTGTAGTAGTATTTTGGTTTAATTATGCTTGAGAAGTATTATTGTTAATAATATTAGAAATGATAGATTGTATTGATTGAACTTTATGGTGTCTAATAGTAGTTATAAGTTTACTAGTTGGTTGTGGTTGTATTACAGGTTGTTGTGTTTCTAGTGTTAGTTGTGCTTAAGTATTTGATGTTTGGGATAGTGTAGTTGATTGTCAAGATAATTGTTGTTGTTGTGTAGTAGGTAAGTTATTATTATAGAAGGATTCATCATCCAATTCTATTTTTAAGATTTCTTTTAAAGGAGTTAAGGAGCCAAGTTCTAAAGTCAAAAGGTTAAATATATGAAAGTCATAAAGAGATTGTTTAAGTTTTGCAAAAAAAATTCTGTATCTTTGGAGGCTCCACAATATGGATCTGAAATGCTTTCTATATAAGATTTGTGATATAGTTTATCATCATATAGCATAGCATCATTTGCTAACTGATGTTGATTATTAGTAACTTTGCAATTAATAGGTTGGTTACAGAGTGGGCAGATGTGTTGATATTGTATTGGAGTTGAAGAGGTGGTTAGAGAGGGAAACCAATACTGTAGCATCAGCAATTTTAAAAACAAGTTTTTTCTTTCCTTTTTTATTAATAATTTGAATATTAGTAGGTTTTTTGTATGTTTTATTCTCCTTTGAAATAAAGTGTATAGATATTTGTTGCATAGGCATTTAATAATAGATATAATTGCTGGGCTTCAAAATAATGACAGGTCTTGGTTATTTTTCTAAGTTCTGTAGTAATGTATTTGGTTGATTTTTTGTTTGCTAGAATAGATCTGGGAATATTTGAAAAATTTTCATAAATTCTAATACCAAAGCTATTATGGTATATTTATAAAAGTAGTCAAAATCTATAGTATTGGGTTCTATAGTAGTTAAGGTAGGCATTATATCTACAAGTTTGATTAAGAGCTTGGTAAAGTTTTACTTAGTAAAAATTAAAAATATAGAGCTAAAATAGTTATTATGAGGGTATGTATATTTACGGAGCTATTATGATAGTTACTGTGGCTCATATAACCTCGTATAACCTATTTGGTCTATGGTTTTACAAGTCACATATTACACAAGTCACATGTTATACAGATTACATATTATACAAGTTGCACAATTGAGTAAAATTTAGGTAATGTTGTTAAGTTAATTATAGAATAAACAGAATAAACAATAAATACAGTAATTAATTTGTGTAAATTAATTATAGAATGGATTGCCCAAAAAGAATTGATTATGTTTCTAGTGTGGTCAGGTATAAACAAATCAGAAATACAGGTCCAAATATTTTACAAAAAATGATTTTGATAGAGGTAAACTAGAAAAGAATTTTTTAGGAATCTAAAGAATAAAAAAGAGAGTTTTGATATTTTTGATCCTAGAATGATCAATTTTAAGTCAAATTTGATGTACTATAGCTTGTTTTAAAGCCAGAGATGAGCTCTACAAATTTAATTATAAGGTATCTGTATATTATTAAGTCTAGTTTGTTAAGAAAGGCAAACTTTGAGAAGAGAACAGAGTTTTGTCTATCTGTCCTTGTAAATTAAATATCTCAAAAACAATCAATATATTTTTTTAAAATAATACAACCTCTAAAGATTTTGCTACTACAAATAGAAGATTAATATGTATATAGGGGTTGGACCTAGGTAGAAATTGTTAATATATAAAGACAGAGATATGGTCTCACCATTAATATTCAAAAAAAAGAAATTGTTAATATATGATTATAATAAATTACCTGGATAACTCAAGTAATTGAATAATACCTAGGTAAGAATTTTCTCAACAAGTTCAACCTCTATCTGTATATTACCAAATTTTGGTAAAAATTATTAGTAGTTTTGAAAACTTTTATTAGTGGCATATAGAAATGGAAATTATATGATATAATTAAAATTGTAATATAATAACTAAGTTATTATATCATATAATAACTGTATAATAAATATCTAGAAAGCATATATAGGTTTGTTAAATGTTTACTCATTTTTATAAAAAATTTTATCTTAATTTCTATTGACCAACTTTGTTACACTAAAATATTATACTAATTATAACAACATTTTATTAATTATATTATATTAATTATATAATTATTATATTATTTTTATTATATGATATAATATAATTGTTCATCTCTAGTAACATATTTCAATTTTTGTATAAAATCATATTGTATCACTAAAATTATATGATAAATAATTGATATAAACTCATGTTATTTATTTTTTTAATTTATAATAGTGACTAAAGTTAATATCTGAATCTGGATTTAATAGCTTATATCTAGATTAATTATTAGATCTGGATTTAATTATTATATTTAGATTTAATCAGATATATATATAATATCCAGATTTAAATATGCAATACATATTATCTTTGTTTACTTACAAATCAGTTTCAGATATAAAGAGATAATAATCTAAGTCTAAACATTATTGTTAAATTCAGATATTAATCTATATCTAGATTTATTAATTAAATCTAGATATAACAATTAAATCTAAATTTAATGATTAAACCTGTATATAAACTATTAAATTTGGATCTAGATATTAACTCTAATAATAACAATATATAGTATATAATAAATAAATTCCAATACTAAAATAAAAAAAATATTACAACTCTATCCGCTGATCCTTTATATACAAAAATACGAAAACAAAACAATGACAAAAAATGACAGAAACATACAAACGGCTATAGAAAACAAGACTTATAAAAAGCAAGAAAACTAAAAATAATACTCAGTCTCTTAAGAGACTTGAGTAAATAAAGCAGAAGCAGCAAAGATAT
>CAJVPZ010003886.1:0-10525 GCA_910592135.1 Racocetra fulgida | reverse complement strand
GTTTCGGTAGGACTTTCGAGTTTCGGTAAGACTTTCGAGTTTCGGTAGGACTTTCGATATGACTTTCGATTTCGACAAGACTTTCGGCACGCCAAAATACTTTCGGAGCCATCCTTAGTCGTATGTCGTAATTTACGTGGCGCAGATCAGACAAAATTTTCCCGTGACAACTTCATCAATATATGTTCGTACGTACGTAATTTAATTTATATGATCATCTGCTCAGGGCAATACCTCATAATTACAATTATTACGAGTAATTAAATCATTTTGCTCTCACATGAACGAAATGATTGGTAAAATGTAACAGGAGGAAACGTACCCGATCCAAAGTGAATCCCAACATGGTGTGATTAATTGTGATAAATTAAAACTGAAATTATTTATATAGGTTCAATTTATCACACCATGTGTGGGATTCACTTTGGATCGGGTACGTTTCCTCCTGTTTAAACATGTACAGGACACTCGTGACAGAGGATAATTTTATTATAAGAGGATTTCATTTCTCATGATTATTTCTTAGACGTTGGGACTTCAAGACAGCTAGGACCTGAAAGGATGCATGCGCCTTTTGTATTTAGAGTGACCCTTGTGGTTTGTTTTAGAAATTGTAATATATTTAAATGTTTCAACACTTATTTGGGAATGAATTTTTAAGATATTTTGAGTAATCCATCTAGTATTCACTTAAACTAGATCATCTAAGATTTTTATTGTCCAAAAAAATTTTGTTGTCCAAAAATGTTTTATTGTCCAAAAAAATTTTATTGTCAAAAAAATCTTATTGTGCGGAGACCATCCAATCAAAATCATGGGAATTATTTATATGAATTATATGCATTATACAGATTGTATTTAAACTATATTTGAAGCAAGTAAATAAAATGTGAGTACATCCGTTTCGTGTAATATCGCGTACATCTTTTTTTTTTTTTGACCAATAAAATCAAAATCAAATAAAATTTTCAAATCTAAAACACATTGTCAAAAAAATTTTTTAATGTACGCAATGTTACATGAAATTAATTTACGCAAATTATTTTCTTTGTTTGTAACGTTTATTTGTTTTCCGTGTCCAAATGTTAATTCATTAATACGTAAAACTATCAAAGAATAAAGCTATGGCGCTTTGTAACCATACCTAGGGAAGTAGATGGAAATCATCGACACTATGATCTTAGAGTACAGCTTCAACTGAACTAAAATTAGAAATACGTATAAAATCACTTTATATTAAATAAACTTGGTATTCTAAAATTATATAAACAAAAAAAAAAGAAAGAAAAAATAATAATAAGATAATAATAAATGACGATTATGATAATCAATAAAATAGATATAAATATAGATTTTTAATTTAAGAATATGCATCAGTACGTTAATTTTAATATTGCTTAACATGTAAATCTTATTAACAAGATTGTGTGTTTTAATTTTACGGCACTCAACAATACTAATAAATATTATATTTTCTTAATTTATTACATCCTTTGAAATTTACAATTTTGTTAGTTAATAAATAAATACGCTATTTCTGATCGACTAAAACGGACGAAGGTCACTTCTATATTTGGATTTCTCTCCTTTTAACCAAACGCGGCATGAACGTGTTTCGTGTTTGATCTTGAATTCTTGTTTACCATTTTTTTTGTATAATGAATAGTGCAGTTCTCGGAATGCTAGAACTTAATCTAGACGCTTTAGAAGGAAATGACAATACTGATTATCTTGCCATCTGTTTTTTCATCGGCATATCAAAGGATATTTTCACATTACAGTATAATGTATCCTTTAAAAGTGCACACCCTCTTTAAATGCACACAAATTTTAGGCCAAATATTTGCATGACCTCCAGAAATGCCCTTTTTCTTATTGCATACGTAGTAAATGGTATATTAATGAATAATGTTTAAATGTTAAATTAAATATAAATTTTTACATTACAACAACAAGGATTTATGAAATATAGTAAAACTAGCTTCGTTCAAATCTTCTATCGAATATATGCGTGAGGAAGAAATCTACTTATATACGTACCTAATGCTAATGATGCAATAAATTTTATATAACTAATAATGATGTAATATTTTATGGTTTGTCATTATATTATCATTCAATCAAAAAACTCTTTGTTTATATTCTTGATATTCAAAGATACATTAATACCAATGCATAGTATCACGCCTTATTCCAACTGATACAAAACAAAAAAATTTTTGTATGTATACCACAAAATCAAGTGTAACGTGAAATTCCTTAAAAAGGGATCGTTTAAAGCCGTGTGTGATTATAATATATTGATCTACATACTGTATAATAATATTTTGGATATCCGTATATAAACAAATAATCCTAACTGTATCAAAAAAAAAGTAACGCTCATGGTTTTAAACGATTTCCTTAAAAAACCATCCTTTATGCTATATAGAAAAAATTCCTTGCAAAATTCTAGTATAAAATGACTCTAATTTTTGGCTCTAAAGTAAAAGCAAATTTACGACAAATAGAATGTTTATTAAAATGTTTATTATTTTATATGTTTGTGTTTTGCGGTGGGATATAAGTACGTACGTACGTACGTACGTAAATATTTCACTGTTGCACAAAAAGCATATATTTTTTTTGTGGATCGTACTATGTAAATGTAGATCACAATTAAATTAATAATCATTGACGCGTAACAAAAAGCTTCTTATAAAAATTTTTCGAAAAACATATTCCGACTTTCTGTCCATTATCGATCCGGAAAATGCTCATTTTTCGGAACAAAATATATATAAATTATTGGTCATTTCCATAGAATCCTAATAAATTTCGGGTAAAATCAAATGCGGATATTACCGAAATGATCAAAAATCTGTATATGTTTTTGTACAGAAAAATGAGCATTTCCCGGATCGATAATGTAATGATAATCTGGAAAAAGCCGGGATACGTTTTCCGAAAATTTTTCTAGGGTGTATTATATGTAATTACTGTCAATAAATAATTTGGATCGTATGAATATGGAAATATTTAAAATACTTGCCTATCTGAAATCGCATTAGTGGTGCTCATCAATTATTAATAACACCGACACGCGTGAATAAGTCTTTGACACATACATTTGTATAAATCTTAAACATTATACGTATCCTAATGATAATAATTGTGACTAGGTGATATTAGTGATGATAAAATATAAATTACATCATATAATTTGAGTAAGCTTTGTTAAACTTATGCATATGAATTTAATTCTTAACACAAGTTTAATTGCACTTTATTGCTTCGATACTAAGCCAGGACCAAAGTCCTAAAACACACTTCATACACCTAAAAAATAATGGACAAAGGAATTAGTGGCGCTCAACTTATATTATTTTTGGAAGTTTTAATAAACGGAAATGTAGGCCATTCATGCGTACGCACATACGCCTGTGATGTTACTTTTTAGTGCGCGTGACTTAAATAAGTTTGCAATTTGTCAATCACTTCTATAAGAAATTGTTATCTAATATTTGACAATCCAATTTATCCGAAAGATTTTATTTAGAACTGTAACCCTAGATCAGCATTTTATGCAACAAAGAACAGACATTATACAAAATGCATTCTATAAATGAGAATTATAAAACTTAAATATTACAAACATGCTTCTATCGTACTGTATTTGATGTTTTGTTACAATATAAAATCCATAATTAGCCAGGGCAGTCTCCAAAGTAACGATGACGTAAGACCAATTCGTGCAATTTATTGGTCCTCTTCTAGCTGTATATTGTGGGTTACTTTTTTTTAGATAACAATTGTACGTGATTCAATATTGCAATATCTATATACTGCAGCTGTGCCATTATTACGTCATTGGCATTTTGGGGAGCTAATTCATGAGCTTATAAAATGGTGTTTATTAAGTTGTATCTGAATTAAGGCCCTGATATCATTTGAGACTCATTTAAACGTTACATTATAAATTATAAGTATAAAAACCCTAGCCTTTTGCTTTAAAAAAAAAAATTCAAAAAAAATCAAAAAAAATCAAATATGAATCAACCAATGGTTCAAATTAATACTCCAAGAAATAATAGTGTCAATTTACAAAGACACCAGAATATCCAGTTTCAAAGAGCCGTAAATATTCCTCAGAATCAGAATCTATTTAACGCTGTTCCCATTGCCATTCAATATTACATAGACTTAGTTGAAGGCACAGCAGATCCGTTCACCAGAATACATGGCATTGAAAATCCACCAGCACCAGCACAATCTTTATCATTATTGATTGTTTCGAGTCTTTCTTTCCCATAAATATTTATACATAAATATATTATGTTGGCACTTTTTCATTGTAAGTTTTTATGTTCGAATATAAAAAGTATTTCGTAAAATAATTCTAAATTGTCTTATAAAACATTTTTATATATAATATTCCATTTGTATTTATAATTAGAGAAATAGACTATGAAAATTTAATTCACTAGCTCTTAGGGAACTTATTGCCATTAATATGTATAGCAATATCAGATTCATCAAACTTTGTATCTTGGTAATTTTCATATAACATTACACATGTTTGCAATAAAGAACAAATATTAATAATAAAGAGGTTGCTAAAGCAATTTAAAAATTCAAAAAATCTAGCGTTAAGTTGTGAGGCTTGGTCATGTATTGTTAAAAATGCGGATGTAAGAGTGAAATGAATTATTTATAATTATGGAAAGGTGCATGCGCTCTTTCATGCCGTAAAATTTGGTCCATCTTTCATTAACATTTTTGTTATGCAGAATATTATTAATGTATTATTTACAGTTATCAGTCTTTAGATATTTTCTAACGGTGGCTCAAAAACCATTTAAACCAAACTAAATTCGCATAAAAGGAAATGATATGGAGTTTTTCCATTTCCTTTCTAATGGGTCCTCATTCAATTGGTGATGTTCAAAATAAAAATATTAATGCAATTAAAGATTTAATACTGTATTCGTACAACGCGAGCTATTCCCGAAGAGTATCCACCCAAAGATGGTGCGAAAATAATAGACAGTTAAGCGTCATTGCTCGAAAAATTTTAATTGGCAAAGATTTTTGGTTATATTATGGAAAGAAATTATTATGAAATCTGCAATGAATCTTTACCTCACCTGTTAACACTAATTTTATGGTAATTCGAGATATAAAATATTAGAAAAATACTAGGATATGCATAATAATAAAAATAGTGGCGATGGGTAATATAAGTAGTCTTAAAACTATTATAAAAATAAAAGCCAAACAAGTTTATGTCAATCGTTAATTCGCATAAATATCTTGATCACGTGAAATCAAGTGATCGACCTAAACATAGCGGGTTGTCATTGTGATTGGCCAATTTTTTTTATATGATCCCGTGATATAGTAAAAATTTTATTAGTTAATCGAAAATCGAAGTTCTAAACTTTAATTAAATCGTTACGAAGAAAAAAACCTGTTATGTATCAATCATATCAGCGGTCTGCATCATATTGGCGGGTCTGCACCATCTGATATATAGAGGAACTTATCATAAATTCTGGTCAAATTTGCAGATTATTTGGCCAGATCTAAAACAAAATTTTAAATCTGGTAAATTGATCTGCAATCTTCGGTCCTACAAAATAGTGTTCCGCAGAACTGAACCGAAGAACCAGAACTGACCCAGAACTGACCCCGGTTCAGTTCTGGGTACATCATTATTAAAATAATTCAGTTCCGGGTCTTTATTCATACCTGAACTATAATACCCAAACCTATAGTCTAATATCATGTAACAAAAAAATCTAGTATAAAAGAAAAAAAATTTTCTTTAAAACAGGTATATAAAAGAATTCTATAAAAACTTTGTAAGCTTTGTGAAAAATAGTCTTGATGCGAACCTTTTTTTCTTTCAATTTTGTGACAGAATTAATTAGTTGCACATGGCATGTTAGTACTGGGGTAGAATATAGCAAGAGTAAGACATATTAGAAAAGATCGATGTAATATGTGAGATGGGCTGAGGGTCAACCCACACCTTCACAGACTGGCTGGGCTAACTAAGATAATTTAGGGTTTTAAATGGTAAGTTGCTGAGATTATTGATGTAAGTTGCCAGAACTTTTGGCTAAGTTATCAAATTAGATTGGAATTAATTATAGATTCAGCCAGCATTAAGTCAGAATCAACGAAAAGAAAGACACCTAGCTCTTTCACAGAAAATTGTTCACCCCCTGTTATTTTGACCAATCGAATTTCAGGGTCAAGTGTAGTAAAAATCGAAAAAAACCTACTTTTTTACAAAAAAACAAGAATAAATAATTTTTAATTAGGAACCCATCTTCTGTTGCATAATTAAAAATTGCCTTGTGATGTTTTACTAATAGGCGCAATATTGTTCTAATCCTAATTCTAACTATAACATAGTTTCTTGATTTTTATTTTGCACATAACCTTTTTTACTTAGCAAAACACATTTGTTTTGATACCTGATCTTAAATTTTGATTGGTCAAAATTACCAGGGATGACCAATTTTTTATGGGAATGCTACCTAAAATGAAAAGATAGTGTATGTCAGAAATTTTTGTGATAGGAGACAGTCAACCAACATAAAACCTAAGTATGGTTGTTAAGAATTTTTGGAGATATAGTAATTTTTTTGGTAAAATTACTGAAAAATTATTAAAATTACTGATAAAAGATTATTCTATAGGATGTTTTTGTAATTTTGGTTGACTAAAAATTTTTAATAATATGATCATCCTGGTTAACCAGGCTGAGTAATTTTGTTGGCCAGGTCAGCCCAAGTGTTTGATATTAGTCTATATTACTAGTGGGCATATATAAATAAAATAAAATATAATATATATAAATTAACTATTTTAAACTAATTTAAGTAATTTTATAAATTATTAGAATTAGTATTAAGGTTAGAATTTAAATTAGCTCAAATTTGTTAAGTTTTATATATTATAATCTTGTAAACATTTATATATCCACTTATATTAAAGAAGATTTATAATTTAATATAATAATAAGGCAAAATAAATTACCATAAAAGTCGGACACGTATACCCCCCATGGCATGTACCCTCTACTAGTTTTAAGAGCTAGACAGTGACTTATACCTGGGTACATAAATATTATACATGTATATGTATCATCCCAGATAGACATAGTAAAACATATTGTCTCAATACGGCATACCCCCCGTATAGAGGTACCCTGGGTACAGATTTGAGAAATGAAAATACCCGAGGTACACGTGTCCGACTTTTACGGTAGTAACCTATTATACTGCAATCCTTATATGTCAGCCAATTATTTTTGAAATTACTAATTATATATATAAACAATAATAATCAAGCTTTTTGTTTTTGTTATTTTAAAATTTTGTTGTTTTGCTTTGCTTTTCTTTTTTCTTGTTTTTTTGCTGCTTTGCTTTTCTTTACTGCTTTGCCTTTCTTTGCTACTTTGCTTTTTTTTTGCTACTTTGCTTTTTTTGCTGCTTTATTTTTCTTTTCTTTGTTATTATATTACTTTTTTCTTTACTGTTTTGCTTTTCTTTTTTTGCTATTTTGCTTTTTATTCTTTACTACTTTGCTTTCTTTGTTGTTTTGTTTATATTTTTTCATATGTATATATGTATATTATCTATCTATCTTTTTTCATTACCTGCTTTTTCTTTTTATATTTTTTTTTGTCTTTCCTTCTACCTTTCTCTTTCTATTATATATAAACTTATAAAATAATTTTAGTCTAAAACCTGAAATTTAAAATTGAAACCAAAATTGTTTTTAATCTATTTATTTAAAAGATAAAATTTTTTAACATTTTTTTGAAGAGATAAAATTATAAGGAACATATCTACTTAATTAGAATTGTTCTTTTATATAAAAATTTCAATTTGCTTTAATGAAAATGAAATAAGGTTTTTTTAAAACCTATTTTAGTAGCATATATAGTCTATTTTTTCATTTTCTTTATCTTTTTTTCTGTCCTTTTTCTGTCATTACTTTTGTTATTTCTTCTGTTTTTCTATTTTTTTTTTAGTTTTTTTATTTTTTTTGTTTTTTTTTTGTTTTCATCTTTTCTCTTGTTTTTGTTTTTTTATTTATCTTTCTTTTATTTATTAGTTTTTCTTTTACAAATTTATCTTTTTTTGTATATTTATTTTTTATACATTTATCTTTCTTTCGTCTCAGTTTTTTTGTTTTGTCTATTCTTTTTTTACTCTTTTGTTTTCTTTTGTCTATTTTTTGTTCTTTCAATTTTTAGTTTTTTTCTTATATATTTTCTTTTCTTTTTTCTTTTGTTATTTTTTCTTATATTTTTTCATTATTTGTTTCTTCTTTTGTTATTTTTTTTGATTTATTCTTTTCTTTTCTATTTTCTATTTTTTATTTTTTTTATTTTGTTTTATTTATTATTTTACTTATATTTTCTTTTTTGTTTTGGTCTTTTTTTATTTATATATCAATTTTTTATTTTCTTTTTATTTATTTATATTTCTTTTGTTCCTTTATTTTTTCTTTTATTTTTGTTTTGCTTTTTTTTGTCTTTCTTTTTTTTTGATTTTTTGATTTTTTGATTTTTTTCTTTATCAAACTAACAATTGTTTTCTTTAGCTTTAATTTCAAAATAATTGCATTAATATTAGAGTCACTTTGTAGATAGTATTATCCTTCTTGGTATAAAGTTTTTATCATTAGTGTTATTTTTCTTAGTAGTAAAGTTTTGTTATTAGGGTTGTTATCTTTAGTAATAAATTTTTTGTTATTAGTATTTATTATCTTTATAGTAACCTTTTTTTGTTAGTAATATTATTGGTGTTATTATTTTTGTAATAAAATTTTATTATTTGTAATATTGTGGTAAATTTAGACTTTTTAATATAAAGTAGATAGATGGTGTTTTTTATTATGCAATAATTTTTATTATACAATAATATTTATTATATAATAATATTAATTGCATAATAATTTTTGTAATAAAACTTTTTTTATGTATATTAAATAAATAAAATCTTAGTTTTTTTTAATAAAATCACATATTACACATGATTAATTTTGATAAAATAATACTTTAATAATAATATAATAATAATAATATAATAATATAATATAAAAAATAAAAAATAAAAAATAAAAAATATTAAAATTAATGAAATTTTAAGATACTACATTATTATATATTTTAAAATATTTTATAATTTAGATATTAATATGCAAAAAATCTGCTAACAGAAACTTGACACTTACAAAATTGCTTAAACATGTTTTGTTTCTTAATATTTTATATTTAATTGCTTTATTAATAACAAATCTATTTGTATAAGAGCAAATTTATTATTTGCTTTTAGTATGTTCTATAATGTTTTTTGTAGTTTATTTTCTGGAATTATTTATTAAAAGATTATTAAAAAAAGTTGATTTTGTAAACCTAAATAGGTTGATATTAACAGAAATAATCTGTATAAAAAATCTGATTTTTTAATATTTATATAAATTATTAAATAATAAATTATTATAATCTTTTTTTTTTAATGTTAAGATAACTTCTTTGCCACACTGTTTTTTATTTAAATATCAGTAGTATTTTTACTATCAGACACATCTGATAGCTGTGCATATTTGTAGAGTACAACTAGCCATACCTGCACCTTTTGAGTGTCTATTTAAGAAGTTTGCTTATCACTAGGTTCTACACTAGATGCCATACCTGCACCCCACTAGGGGGTTACCCATTTAAACTCTCTGCATCTATGTATCAACCCTTTTATATCCACGCAATGATACTTAGTACCACCTTATTTTCACATGCTGGCTTAGAGCTTTAAAGCAGTTAAATTATTATAATCTTATATACTAGATAATAAAATATTTTATAAATTTCTTATAATTTAAGTTAGTACTTTATAAAATTCTTTTATAATTCTTAATTTTAAAGTTTATTTTATATCTTTTTGTATATTTATAATGTTTTATTTTAAGACAAGAGCAAAGTTTCTAAAAATTGCTATCATCATATTTATCAATATATTATTTATTGTTATCAATATAACAGCAAAAACAGAGATTTTACATAGAATACTACACAATTAATAATTAATTTTTTATATTATTTTACAATACTATTTTGAAAAGCTCATGTGCCTTATTCTTTCTAAGAAATATAAATCTTTTTTAAGTAAATAGAAGCTCACACTTTGCTTAGTACATATTTTTGAATCCCTGTAAATCCCAAAATTTTGTAAATCAGAAATTTGATTGGTCGATCAATCATGTTGTGCTATTTTGATTGGTCCAAGCAATGATATTTTAGATTGAACCTAGCTGCCGCACAAAATTTTCGCGGATTGGGCCCGCATTAAATAATTTTGGCCGGAATTAACTTTTTAACTTTTTCATTCCTAAAATGGAAATTTTTAGAGAAGTAGGCACGCGCGATGGTAAAATTAGCCCAGGAACAATTTTCACTTAATGGGCGGCCGCGATTTCATTAGTAAAATTTTGAGTAATTTTGGCCTAAATTGTTGATCGTCGCCGT
>CAJVPZ010003885.1:0-10526 GCA_910592135.1 Racocetra fulgida | reverse complement strand
TCATTGATCGAATATAAATAAAAATTTTGCCAAAATTATATTATATGAAATGCAGATTTAAAACTTCAGCCAATTATAATAACTCTGTGAAAATAAAAGACGGTTGCTAACTCCATGTTTTTTGATTTAAATACTTACAATTTATCTTTTTATTAGTAATTATGTTTGAATCCGGACTAATTTTATATATATAACGTAATAATATTTTGGTCTGGATTCAAAATAATTACCTAATTAATAATTTTATAAACTATAGAAGGAGATGCTTGAGAGCAACATATATAAATTTTAAAACAAATAATATTTTCAGATTAGATATGCCGAATTAAAAGTAAAGTATACAAACTCAATTAAATTATATTTTATGTCAACACATAAATAATTCGAATTGAGTCTAAATGACAAAATATAATAAATGAGATCGTTATTTCCGATGATCTATTTAATGAATATTTCTTAGTAAGTAAAAAATTTTTTTCTATTGCTTGCCTTATATCATTAGACTGGTTCTTTCCTTATCCATCTACTTGGGGTAATTATGAATATAAAAGCTATTGGAGGCATGATATGCTAAATAATAAAAGAAAAAAGGGGAACCAAAAAAATGCAAAATGCTTTCATTTTTACAATTTGTTTATTACTAGAGTAACTTAGTAATGCTACAAGACAGTAATCAGTTCTGTTATCTCTGAGCCGATTGGATTATATAATCAAAGAGTATATTTCGAAGACTTTTATCTAATATGATTAAACGAAGATTTTGCTATAACAGGTAATGTGATCTTGTAGAAGATTTAAGACAAATATGCATTGATTGACATGTGAAGGTGTATTTAATAAATTCTATTTTGGGTTTGGCTTGAGGCGAAGTTAATTAAGAACAATAGTAAAGTGCCAAATAGTGGGAATCAAGATAGTCATGTAATTGAATAAGAATCACAGATTCTCCTGATACTTTAAATGATGTATTGGTTAAAGATTTTAACAAAACATATTGCATGCATATTCGAATTTGAAATCATCTGATCTGATTTACTGGAGTTTAGTTTATTTAACAAATGTAGTTTATATTAGTTGTGATTTATGTACTATTAAAATTAAAACGAGATATGCTCCTGGAAATAGCAACTAATATTGCGCTGGGATCACTGTAAGGTAGTTTTCTATCTGCATAACAAGGCTGGCCATCAACAGAATATGTGATATTGCTATTCAACAATCATAATATGAAAATAGAGGAGAGAAGGTTGGGTTGCGAATTGAAGTCTGCTAGAGTGATTGTCCTTCTCCTGAATAAGCTTCTATTTTTACAGTACTGTATGCAAAAGGTTATTTAGAATCACATTTGTCTCTAGTAACTTTGATTGTACCAGACTGGTTCTGCCCCTTGTTATTTCTATAGACACGTTACTCTGCTTAGCGTCTTTTCAATCTATTAACTTATTGTCAACTCAAACTAAATGTACACCAATATGTATCTACGTTTAATAGTAATAATGATAATAGTAATTATAGTCAGAGATTACAAAGCCAATACTAGTTAGTACTATAATTAAGATTTGAATAAGTATATAGCAAACCTATTTCAATATATAATCAATGTGGTCAAACAATAATAAAAAGCAAAAAATAAGAATATATTTTATTTCAATAAAAAAAAAAGAATAATAATTTTTTAATTACAAAAATTATAATATTCTCTATTTCTTTTAACAAAAAGAAGCTCATTAACTGTATTAGGTTTAAGCTTATTTCTTTCATTTGTTATTTGTTTACCCGCATCATTAAAAAGACGTTCACAAGGAACAGATGTTGAAGGAATTCCTAAATATTTTTGTGATATTTTAAAAAGGGTTGGAAAATTATTTTTATTTTCTTTTCACCAGTCAAATAGATCAATATTACTATTAGCTTGTGGTGTTCGGATTCTATTAAGGTAATGATCAACTTCATTTTCAGAAATAATCTCATTCTCGTCATCGTCAAATAAACATGACTTAAAATTACGATTATAATTAATGGTTCTATCTTCAAAAAAATTATTTTGATGATTATTAGATTCTTGAATATTTAAATCTTTCTCATTCATAAATAAAGTATATTCTGATTTTAATAAAGCAATTGCTTTTTCTTTTTCATTTTCTAACCATCCTTTCATTTTTTTGAATCTAGGATCTAAGAGACTTGCAAGTAAAACAGAATCTGGCAGAGAATCAAAATATTTAAAGAGGGCATCATAGATTGTATTTTTAACCAATTTAATAATTTTAACAATATTTGGTTTCTTAGGTTTGTCTACTTCATTATCGGTATCATCATTGGTATCATCGTCAATATCTTCTATCTCAGGTTCTTCTTCAGTTTCGTCTTCAGTTTCTTCATTATTGAATATTTCTTTTATAATATTTATAAATATTAAATTAATATATTATTTAATAAATAAATCACAGTTAAAATAACAAATTTAATAATTTTATTGACAATTACTATTGATAGCGCTTATTTAGCTAATATTACGCTAAATGAATTTAGTAAAAATATATGCTTGCAACTAATCAATGCTTAATCCTAATCCTATTTAATGTTAGCTAAATAAATGTGCCAGATTATAATGAAATCCAGATCAAAATAAAATTATAATATAAATCTCGAAAAATAAATTTTTTTGGTGTATATTTTTTAGAGATAGGGGTTAGAGTTAGGGGTTAGTTTTAAAGTAAAGTTATAATAAACAAGTATAAGTGGGTTTTAGAAGGTTAACAGATAGAGTAGAAAATGTAGATTTCATTTTAAATTATGATCTGCGACAATAAATATTTGGTAAAATAGCTATAAATTAATTTAAACTATAATTTTTGCCGATCATATTATGAAATTTGTATCCTTTAACTTCAATTTACTACTTAAATAAAATAAATAATACCTTCACTATTTTCTTCAATTATGATATAATCATATTTTAATACTTGAATTGTAGGAAATATTAATGATAATGTGCAATATTTTTGATCACTAAGCCACTCTGTCGCTTCTTCAATTGGTTTAAAAAGTTCAATTAGTTGATCAAGCAAGTCCCATTCCTATGATTTTAAGAACCGTTTTTTTAATATTTTATAGTCTTTTTTCGCCTCTCTATTAGTTTCTAAAGAAAGCTTAAAGATTATATGCTTTATAGAATTTTTTAATTCTTTTAAGCATTTCTAAGAAGCTAAGGAAGACCCTCATCAAGTATTGTATTCATTAATGGTTCTTAAAATTTTTAAGGATGTATAAGCTACTTCGTCTGTAGGTTCAGATAATGTTTGATCTGAAGTAAAATCTGATGAAACTTGATTGGGTGAAGGTTGGCTAGATGTTGAATTATCCAAAGTCAAATTATAATCATTATTATTAAGACTTTCGTATTCTAATTGACGTTGTGCTTCTTCTAACCTTTCATTTTGTTTAGGCAAATTGAAAAATTTACTTAAATTTTGAAACCTTTTTATATATAGAGTAATTTTTTGTAAGGCTTTAACTACGCATAATTGGAGAGTATGTGCTGTACATGATATACGTTCAACACCCCCCCCACTCACGAATTGCCTTGACCATATTGGAACCATTATCTGTAACTACTATTTTAACTTTGTTATTCATTCTAAAGATATAAGTTTAATAATAATAGTGTTACGAATATGGTCATCTGTGTATGAATATTTGATAAATTCAATACAAACAAGGATATCATATAACTTCATTTCATCACTTAACCAATGGCATATTATTCTAATATACCCCTCTTTAGCACGTAATGTCCAAAGATCTACTGTTATGGCTGCAGTATTACACAATTTACCAATTAATTCTTTTATTGCCTAAAACATTGTTTGATAACTAATACCCAAAGTCTTTTTGATAGTTCTATAACATGGCAAACGAAATGCTAGATCAAATTTCTTTATCATATTCTGAAACCCTAACCCATTTACTGCATTAAAAGGTTGAGAATCCATTATTATCCAGTTAGTAACGGCATTTAATAATTCATTTTGTTTGGATTTTTTGTGTAGCATTATTTTTTTTAGTTGGCTATCAATTTTTAGTTGCGTTTGTCAAAATTTTAAAAAATTTTATTAGCATAAATTCATTTTTTGTTATTTAATATAATGGGTTAAAATGAAATAAGATTAAAGTGAAATTTGTATAGTGTAAAATCGAAAAGCTGCCAAAAAATACAAAATTTTGCATTTTATTAGTTTTTTATTTAAAGATTAGGGTTAGCTTTAGTGGTGGAATTTAAGTATAAGTGGATTTTAAAATATTAAACAAGAACCTCAAATTTCATTTTAATTCGATTTCATTATAACTCATAATGTTAATTCAGTAAAGCATAAATTTTATTTACTAATTTTTCTTCATATTTTTTATGAATAGTATTTAAATGGTGACTCATACTGCTAGTTTGAGAATTATATACACAACTCCATTCACATTCCTTATTGTCTTCATTATCTTTGTGCCTGCAATAAGCACGACCATTAGTCTTTACTCCAAAATATTTCCAAACCCAACTAGTCTTATTGTTGCCAAGATCAACCCATTGAGGTTCTTCAAAATACGGGTCAGAATTATCATCATGATTCTTATTATGATTTTTTTTATTTGATTGAGAAAGTGTTGTCTGCTTACTACACTTCTTTGAATTCGACATTTCAAAAGAAACTAATTAATAAATACGTATCAATATACTGCATTTATATATACATACACCTATATATATCATGATTGAAATGAATTAATTTTATAAGCAAGGATATACCAAAAACAATCCGGTTAGATCTAGAAATACTGCTATCAATCTAATATCGTGTGAATATGCAGATAAGCATAATTTAATGAATTACTTAATTTGATATAACAATGCAGCTGCCAATAATAATAATCCTCATTATTAGAATCAATACTTATTATTCGGTTTAGCACTCGAGTCCTCCTGCCCATCCAGAATTTATGTAAATCTACATGAAATTTGCTATTTTGTAGTAATTCAAATTTTATATCAAAGTTAGCAGTATGAGAGATCACTAGTTAATACTATATGTTATATCTGTACTGATGTACGTAAGCCACTTATTTTTAATAATAAAGTTTAATTAGTATTACAAAGTCTACAGTATTATCTTGCCCAAACAGTTAGAAAATATTATTCATTTGGAGCTTTTATTCTCATGCAAAACATTTTTACAGGTGTGTATCTTTCCTTAATACTTCACTTTTTTTATTTTTTGATTAAGAAATTTATTCACTATTTCTATTTAAATTAATTCTATCAATTACACTATTTTATACCAAATTAAACTTTAAACTCTTATACATATTTATGTACGTACATCATTAATTTAATTAAATACTCACTCAGCACTAACACCCTCAGTATAATTCTGACTGATTATATTTTCATGTGATATGTTCGTTACATACAAGTTTGATTCTTGTTTTCCGCTTTTTTGTAAAAGTTATTATCAATTAGCATCCCTCTTACAGAGTGTAATGATAAGGATTGCCTGGTGTAAACGGGAAGAAATGATCTGAAAAAAATGTGACCCAAAACTAGGGGCAAAGGTATATGACCCAGGACCTTAAATGCATATTGATCGATAAAGGCAAAGGCATTTAGTAATGTTAATTTGGGTTTAGCTCAAGGCAAAGCTCCATTGAGAACAATAGTAAGATGCCTCTGATATTCAAATGGCGGGAACTAAATTCATAGTCATGTAATTTGAGTGTGAATCGCTCATTGTTAGCCAATACTCAAAATAGTTATATTGCTCGAAAGATCTAAATTGTAGTAGCAAAGCTTTAATGCTATTTATAATGTATATAGACCTGTTAATTTCATGTACTTGAGAGCAAGATAGAGAAGTAAGAATTATAATTAATTAATAAAGACTATTTAATCCGGGATCTTAGTGACAGTAGGATTCTTAGTTCTCGATCCAAATTTTCCACGCCTTTTTTCAAGAAGCTTTTACTGTGTTTCATGTTTTTGATATATTTTGGTTGTAGAATTATGGTGATTCGAAGCTTAAGTATATAATATATTCACTATATTAGTCTAAACTGTTAAGTTCATGTTAATTTATGTAATAGGAAACAATTATTTATGTATCAACACAAATTTTTGGCCAGGCTAATTAAACTATAAAATTTTATCAGCTTAGCGAAAAAATTTATATGGTTATCCTATACTGTATTATAATACATAAAAATTTAGAATTTTTATTATTAATTTTTTCTTGATCGATCAAAAATATAACTACTTAATCGATTAATATGATCGATCAATGATTGATCTATTTTTGATCGAGTTCATAAAATTAATCGATCATTATATGATCAAGTTAATTGACTAGCAAGGGCACCGGATATTAGAATTGTATGGTTTAATGGTTCGCCCTGACTGCTAATGATGGTTTCGGTTGCTGAAAAAGGTATTTGTAGCCTAATCTGAAAGTGCGTGAGATATAAAAAGATTAGGGGGTATGTACTACACCCTCCCTAGGGCAACCTGGTAGTATGAAAACCCTACTGGGTTATCTATAAAATTAGGGTATAAGTAGTATAACAGATGTCAATCTGGGTGGTCTTCAATAAGAAGCAGCACAAGGTTATGGATTGGTATGATTGTGATGGTGGTGCAGGACTGGGGACGTCAGAGGGTTTAAATAGATAATCTCCTAATTAGGTTACAGATATGGCATATAGTGTAGAACCTTCGGGTGGACTACTTAAATTAGGCGACCAAAAGTTGCACATGTGGCTATATATACTCTTGCTAACTAAGAATGTACTACTAAAATATCTAATAAAAATCTACCCTTCCGCAACATTGCGAAGGTATAAAAAAAAAATAAAAAAAAAATAAAAAAGTTATTAAACTTTTAGTATAAGCAATTATTTTGTGATGTGACTAGATGTCTCGCACCATATACTGTAATTTTTTAAATATAATTTTTTAAATACATATTTATAAAAAATATAAAGTCTTTAGCCTTAGTATCCCTTGGATATAAAGTTCAAATAATGTAATTTCTTCTTATAATTTGTTAAGAAGTTTAATTGAATTTTAATAAGATAGAGGGAGACATGACTCTATTTTTGAAGATTAAAAAAAAAAATAAAGAAATTTTAAATATTTTTTATTTAGGCCAAACTAATATAATATGAATTAATATATTTGAAGCCATGGAGCTACTATAGCCATAACTAAAATAACCTTTTTCTTTGTTAATTAGGATTAGAGTGAAGTAAAAATAGTATGCAGTTGAAAAGATGTATTTTTATAGTAAAATTTAGCAAAAAATTTATTTTGTTAGAACTCAAGAGTAGTTTTATATACTTAATTTTGAGTTATAACTGATTTTTGACAATTTTTGATGAAATGAAAGTTGGTTTGAATTTTTCTGATTGTATTACATTATACCTGATCTTTAAATTTGATTGGCTTTTATGGGATGTGATTATAGTAGCCATAGTTACAAATTTATTGCTCCATATAATATTTATATATAATGTCTTTTTAAAAATATATTTGACTAAATTTTTATATATAACTTTAATATTAAAAAATTTTTATATATAACTTTAATATTAAAAAAAATTTTAAATATAATCTTACCACAATATATTAAAAATCTAACTATATATTATTTTATTTGTTTAAATACAATACTTTTTTAAATATATATATGGCCAAATGTTTTTATGGATGTTCTATAAAATAGGTGGGTAAACTCCGCAAACTCAGCTATTAAAAAATTAATGATTATAGAATATCCGTTTTTATATACAGTAATTCTATTATAATATATTTAAAAAATCTAAATATATATCTTATAATATTAATACTACAGTTAATACTAATACTAGATTTTAAATCTTGATCTAAAAATAAAATTCATATATACTTTTTTATTATTTATACTACCGTATAGCACTGCTTATAATATCCCCCGAAAATAATATCCTACCACACAAAATACCCTTTTTTTACCAATGAAATCACCGAATCCATGAATAGTACCCGGTACTAGCCAATTTCAAAAGTCAAGGTTTTGAATAAGACCCCACGGTATATAAACTCTAATCTTAAATTCTAGCCCAGCTTTAAAAAGCTCACAAAATTTTTAAAATTTCATATTAAGATAGATCTAAATTTTAGCATCAGCTGCGACAATATCCAAAATATGGATAATTTAAAATTTACCTAAAAAATAGTGTTAAATATTTTTTAATTAGTTCAATTACAACACATCTAAGTTATCCAATTCATCTTCAATATTAATTCATATATATTGTATGTATTTTGTATGAAGATTAACTTTAATATAGTCTAGCAATTTATGAACACCAACTCTATTCTTATACCAAAAATCACTTGCATTGCAAAGAGATTGTACTGTTTGTGTATGTGTATTTGAAAAAAGGTTGCAAACAAAATTTAAAAAGAACATTCAATTGTTTTTTCAAATAAAGCCAATTAATAAATAAACATTTTTATCAATTTTAAAGGCACATACCTGTTATCTGTATATCTAACGTAATTTATTCTCACTACGCAGAAAATTGACATAATCAAATAGCATATAAAGTTGATTCATTGATAAATGTTGATTGACAGCACAATTCTTATATCAGTCCGCAAAACGCGAACTAAGTTACTGTGAATAAATTGCCAACATTTTGGATAAGGCTTCTCGAGCTGTATCGTCGTCATCGTCGTCGTCATCATCTAACGTGAAAAGGATTGGTTATTAATAGATGTTGTATGCGCGAATAATCAAATAAGCCTAAAAAACTAACCAATCTCATGATCATCATCACTATCATATGTAGGTGATTGTTGTATTGGTTCTTTCCAAGATTCTTCTACTGATTGTGGTGACTGCGCAGTCTGTTCAACATCTTCCGCCTCACAATCAGACATATTTTCTAAAATAGACAGCGCATTAGCAATATCTAAATCTATTGATTTAAGGTTCATGTGTTTTCCTTGTAGATCAGATAAGTCAGATGACCCAACGTCCGGTAGCTCCAATGAAGAGAAACCACTGCTATCACCAAGCATGGCCAGTAAAACAGTTTCCTCAGTTTTCAATTTTGATTTTTGGTTATCAATATGACCCAGTATAAGTCTTAAATGTTCCATTTCCCGTTGGAGTTCATTTTCAAGTTGCAGATATATATCCCTTATAAAAGCAATCGACTTATTTAATAAATCTGCAAGTTTTAAAAACGAGTACTTATTAATCACCTTATATATGTCGAGTCTTTTTCCCCCTTTTTTGTTTTTGCAGAACGTTTCATCATAGGACTATTACGAAGATTGGGCTTGGTAGAATTAACTAGGGCAACCCACCCAATCATTCTATAGATCAACTTTCTTCTGATTGGCCAACTTATATGTTGTGCCCAAATGACGAGCTTAAATATTCGGGCAATCGGAATTAGTAGGGATGGCATGTGATTTAAATCACGATAGATTTTTATTTAAATCAATTTAATAATCAATTTAACGCTATGTTATGTTGCATCGGAGATTCTGTTGATTTAAAAATCGCATTCAAAGTCAGAATTTGAAATCATGATTTTTTGCCATCCCTAGGAATTAGATTATCATAATTTCTAAATCAAAAAATTTTTATTGTTGCTCCTTGCAAAATAATCAAAAAAGATTTACGTTAAGGTATACTTGATCTAGAAGCAGTAAAGAAAAGCGTTATAGACAACATATATGAAACATATAAGAAGCAATGTGTGTAAATTCAGAACATTGTGCAGTTATTTATGAGTTGACACCAGTGTTGATTTTTCAGTTAAAATTTACTGTGTGGATACCGCACAATTTAGAAACTTTTCTGTGCGGCAAATCAAGAAAAACTATAAGCAACTATTTACAAGTGTGCGCACTACTTACAAAATGGTAATTTTTTCTGTGCGGCATCCGCATATTTGTTCAAAAGAAAATGTGCGCAACATTTTGTTTCTGTGTGCTGCGCACAGTCCGCACAGCGAAAAATAATCACTGGTTGACACACCAAAATTTTCTAAGGCCACGGATATTTCCACACCACCCCTATGTAGATATCTTTTTTTTAAACTTTAATCGAGAATATCTCAACAACTACCCAACGGAATTTGAATTCTATGAAACCATAGAATTCAAGTAAAAAAAGTTCATCGAATTTCATTGGATGGTTGTCAAGATGTCCTTGATCGAAGTTTTAAAAAGTTTAAACGTCTAGTGGTTTAACGCACAATGCAAAATTCTAAAATTTTGTATTATACGGCAAAAAAAAAACTATCACGCACGTATGAATTCTGTGCCAGGTTTGTGGCGCAGGTTTACAATTAACGAAAATTTTAAAATTTATCGTTATTGTAAAAATTTTGAGTAGGGTGAACGAGATATCTTCCCCAGCATCGCCACCAATTTTTTTTCGATCACGTGATATCGACAAAATTCTTTAGAGTTCGTTTATGTT
>CAJVPZ010003884.1:0-10526 GCA_910592135.1 Racocetra fulgida | reverse complement strand
AAATTTCACCTGGCGTGATGTCGGCTAAATGAGCTGTCGGTGAAGTGATTGTCGGTGAAATAATACGGACCCGTTACCTACTATACCCTTATAGAGTTCACCCAGACCCCAGCACCCACTATACAGACTATCCATTATATACTCATCATCCCAAACTTCCAATCCAGATAGCCCAGAATGGCTATGATCTGCCCTTGGTCTCTACGATTAGGTCCTTTTCCTCTAGTTACTCTCTGGTGGCCTGGTTGGTAGAGTACCTTGCTAAACACTTTGGTCACATTTAGTTCTCCAGTTTTTTGGTTAATAATCTTTTACATAGTACCGTCAAAGATCTGTGCTACCTCTCTACTCGGGTCTTGCCAAGTGGGCTTCCGTGTGTGCTGACCTCAGATTTACATGACTGCTTCACTCGGGTTTAGTATAACTCATATATCACACTATATTCCACAGCCTCCCAGTACGAGCTGGTGCGACCAAAGTTACAGATACCAATCTGTCTGTTTACATACAGTTTGCTGTAACACTATACTGAAAATTCAAAATTTTCATTATCGGTAGGATTCGAACTCTGTTCCTGCTACTTGAAGGTGTGACAACTTCACCACTTCACTAAGTCACCACACTCTAAAAATCTAAAATTTACAAATTAGAGTTTTTACTAATTAAATTGTATTAAATTTACTTAATAATTGCAGATTATTATTATTATTATTATTATTTTTATTTCAGTGATTCTTACTTGATTTTATAAATTGACAAACAGCAGATTACAAATAGATATTTCAGTTAGCTAAATCTACATTATCTGTTATTAACTGTTTTATATCTATTCAAATAAAAATTCTCTTAATCTGTCTTATTATTGTAACAAAATTCTAGCAAACCAAGATTAAGCGCTAGAATATGACCCAGAAGCAACCTGTCTAAGTGAATATTTTCCTCTACAGAGATTCTCAACTTTCTAAGAATTTGAGCTCCAGTATCAATAAATAGTTTTCATCATCCTTATTAGAATTACTACTTTATATAGTAATAGAGTACTGTCAATCTGATAACACTTTCTTATAGAGAAGTAAAAAAAAAATTTGAGGTAAGTATAGAATGAAAAAGAGGTAAGCAAAAAAACAAATATATAAAGAAAATGACCAAATTATAAAGAAGTTAAAAGACTATCTTAAAATCTAAAAGAACTTATCTACAGATATAAAAACTTACTAACCAGATAAAAAACTATTTATATGATTATAGAAATTTATACATAGAGCTGTCTGCATAAAAACAAACTAAGGTGTACTTTAACTTGTATCAAGAGCTAAAAATTATATGAATATGACTTCAGATTATTGTATATCTTATATAGTGTTCTAGTTACAACTCTCATGTAAAATCTAGCTCAGGTCCTAGAACATTCGATCTCAAAGTCTTGACATGTGATCATCAGTTTTAATTTTAGCCTTAAAACTTCTTCTCACATATGTTTTGCTGTTTTTCTTATTTGTCATATTGTAACTCAAGACTTTCTAAGAATAAAAGTAGTAAACAATGCTAATCTCTTGCTAATCTTTTGAAAAAGATAACTAAATTTCTTACTTTTTGTCAAAAATTTTGAAAAAAAAAAGTGGTGAGAGAATATAAAAGTTTTATGAAGGTTAGCTATAATAAGTATTTACAAGTTGTTTCTTATTCTTCTTTTCTTACTATTTACAGTTTTTTTTTTATTTAATTACTACCAGAATAACCTTTCTGGCTTGGATGTTGAATATAGAAGGCAAATTTGCCTGCTTATATTTTTAAAAATTCAAATTTTTTAGGAGTATTTTAATACTTACTGGAGGTAAAATTTACTAGAATGCTATATCTCAAAAACTGCACTATAAAACAGAGGTCAGGTAAGTTAAGTAAAAATGTTTAAGACCTCTGAAAACCTTATGAGAACTTAAATCAGAACCTTATATCTACTCTACATTATATAATATAAAAAAACAAAAACCTAAAACCATACCTTAACCCTAAAAATTTTTATGCTGATGAATTTTACAACTAGTTAATTTTAAATAAATTCAAATTTTTAATAAAATTTTAAATATTACTTTTAACAATATACTTTTTAAGTAAAAAATAATTTTAACAACCTATTTTATTAACTTAATTAAGAAAATTTTTTAATTTATTAAAAAACTTTTAATTAATTAAAGTTCAAAGTTTGTATAATTTTTAAGTTTATTATTAAACTTTTTTTAAGTTTTCTAAACTTTATATATACTCGAAGCTAGAAAAAATCTTGCTTTTAAAGCAAGTATTAATTTTTACAAGTAAATTATAAAATTTATAAAAAAAAAATTATAATTCTTTAGTCAAACTATAAAGTTATATTAGAAACTATAGACTTAAAATTAATATTTTAAAGGTTTGTTATAAATAAACTACAATATTTTTTTTATTAAAAATTATTTTTAAAACAAACAAAATCCCAACATCAAAATTTTGATACTACCAAAATACTAATAGTAGTACTATTAAGTTTTGGCAATGTCGAGATTTTGTTGTTAGGATTTTGTTTGTTAAGATTTTGTATGTTGGGATTTTGAATATCAAGATTCTGTAATATAACTTAAAATTGCATATTTTTAGTTTATAAGTACTGTATTTTCATATAATAATACCTACCTGCATGTTATTTGGAGTATATGTGTATTAATTAGAGTACGTATATAGGTGTTATTTTAAAACAAGTTTTGATTTTTTGATAAATCTAGTTTTTTAATTAATGCTTATATGCATTATATATAAACAATTATACAGCAGCAAGTTTCTTTTACCAGAATTAATGTTTTCACTCGCATAGCAGCAGTATATATAATGGCATTAACTTTATTGAAAAAAATAAAAATTAATATTTTTCTTTATTTACTAATATTGTGTACTTAGTTAATTACTTAACAGGATATATCACATATTGATACTAAAAATCAGTATAAAAAAGTAATCAGTTGAAGTAGTGAATAATCGGTTAGATGCAAATTAATTATATGAATTTATCTAGCTGTCAAGTTTATAATTACTTCTTTTTTTTTAGTTTTTCATTCTTGATTTGTATGATAATGTCTTGCAGCTATAAAAAAATTCTTTATTTGTTATAAAATGAAAGTTTCACATTATGATTTTATCAATTAATTTATAAAGAGTATAATGCAATTTGAAAAATATATAAATCACTAAATTGATATGAATAAATTGTATCTAATGAAAGATTTAAAATACAATAACTATTAAAAAATTGCATCCTGTCCAAACTAATAATTAGATATAATAAGCAGTGAAATACTAATTATTGATAAAGAATATTCAGTTAATCTTTAGTATAGGTGGGTATATATAATTATTATACAATTATAAAATATATAACTTAGTTATTTTAAACTAATTTAAATAATTTATAAATTATTAGGATCAGGGTTAAGGTTAGGGTTTAAATTGGCTTAAATTAGTTAAGTTTTATATACTGTATTATACTGTAATCTTGTAATAATTTATATATACCCACCTATACTAAAGGAGATCTGAATATTCTTATTTAAATCAATTCATATATTTTGTAAAAAATTAAGTAAAAACTAAAAGAAGCATAAAATATTTTGTAAATCTAGATAAGAGACTAACTAAAAAGCTAAAAAAAAGGTTCATAGTATGATCTAATATACATACTGCATATAGTAGAGTATATATATAATAATAATTTTTGTATTTTATATTCAAAATAAGTCAACCAATTCTAAAAAGATTTGGTAATCTGGAAATGTTCAATAAGCTTGTTGATTATTATTTAATCAGCTCAGAAGATCAACTATCAATTGATTGTAATTATTAGTAAATCAAATTCTTTAGAATGAATAGTAATTTTTATAGTGAGAGAGCAAGTAATAATTTTATGTAAAGATACATATTATTTAGAGACGTGCATAGGTGTTATTTTGAAATCATGTATATTATTTTAAGGAGATGTGATTTTCTAATTAACGCTTATGAATATTATTATGCGAAAATACAGTTATCTAAATTTTTTTCTTATAATTTTAAAATAAATACTACAAAAAAATACAAATATTATTATACCAAATTTTATTTAAATATTTTAAATAGAAAATTACTATGATTAAAGGCTGTGAAATTCATAGGTCAGCATCAACCAATCAGTTAATCTGTTTTTTTGATTGCCAATACAAAGTTAAATAGTCTTACTCCACATTTCCAGATCTGAATAGATAGATAAATATAGATCATCATATTGTTTTTTTTTAACTCCAACGATCTTAATCATAGATCATATTCTTTTTTTATTTTTTGTCTTCACCTCTTTGCTTTGCTTTTTGTTTTGCTTTCTGCTTTATTTTTTGCTTTGCTTTTTGCTTTGCTTTTTGCTTTGCTTTTTGCTTGTCTTGCTTTGCTCTTTGTTTTGCTTTTCACTTTGCTTTTTGCTTTGCTTTTTGTCTTGCATTTTGCTTTACCTTTTGCTTTACTTTTTGCTTCGCTTTTCATTTCGCTTTTTGCTTTGCTTTCTCTTTGTTTTTTGTTTCATTTTTTGTTTCGCTTTTTACTTTGTTTTGAACAGGTTTGTATTTTTTTTTGAAATTTACTATCTTTACCCATAAAGTATAATACCCAGTATAATAATTATAAAGTCTTAAATATATATTAAGGTTAGAGTTAGATTTAGAAATATGTGTAGTTATATGCAAAATTAGGTGCTAAACAATTTTACTTAAGATATCTACATATAGTTACTTTAGTAAAATTTTGAGATATTAAGGATTTTTGATTTTTTTTCTTATACCGAGTATTATACTCACTGGATACAAATAGTAATTCTTTTATTTTAGTTATTTTTCTTTTATTTTGAAACTAATAATTTTTTTTTTTTTCTTTATTTCATTTTTTTCTTTTTTGTTTCTTGTTTATTTTTATTTATTTTTATTTTTTTTTTCATATCTTTTTCTATTCAGTTCTTTTTTTTTCGTTATTTCTTTTTATTTTATTTCTTTTTGTTTTTTATTCTTTTGTCTTTTTTCTTTCTTTTTTCTTTTGTCTTTTTTCTTCTTTTTCTCTTTGTTTTTTTTTTTCATTTCTTTTTCTTTTTATTTCATTTTGTTTTTTTTTTATTTCTTTTTTTTTTGTTTCTTTTTCTTTTGATTTTTTGTTCATTTTTGGTTCTTTTTATTTTTTTTTATATTTCTTTTTCTATTCAGTTCTTTTTTTTTGTTCTTTCTTTTTCTCAATTCATTTCTTTTTTTTTATTTCTTTTGTTTTTTCTTCTTTTTCTCTTTTTTTTTCTTCGTTTCTTTTTTTTTAAGATATAGTTTCATTGTTGGAGTCGTCGTTGAAGCCATTGGATGTTTGGATCATAGTAATTTGGCAATTAAAACTATGATTTTGTAAGATAAGTAGTTTTTTTTTTTCTTCTTTTAAACTAATACTACTTTCTGTAAGTTTGTCTTCTGAAAGGCCAGACAATGGAAATTAAAACTTAGACTTTGCAAAATATGTTTTTTTTTTGTTTAGCTTTTTTTTTGCTTTTCTTTCTTTGAACTAACACTTTCTTTTTTTTGTAGATTTGCTTTAGTGGAAAACTGAGTATTGAAGATAAAAGTTAGAATAGTTCTGTGCTTTCATCATTTGGTACTATTGTTTAAAGAGTATGGAGATTCTGGATTTTTGTCATTTGGTGCTGTTATTTAAAAAGTATGAAGATTCTAAGCTTTTATCATTTAGTGCTATAGTTTTCAGTTTTTGGCAATTTGGTACTGTTGTTTATAGAATATTAAGATTCTGGCTTTCATTATTCAGTACTGAAGTTTTGGAGCTTTTGTCATTTTGGTGCTGTCGTTTATGAAGTATAGAGATTCTGATTTTCATTGTTCAGTGCTGAAGTTTTGAGACTTTTGTTATTTTAGTGCTGTCATTTATGAAGTATGAAGATTTTGGCTTTCATTATTCAGTGCTGAAGTTTTAGTGCTTTCGTCATTTTGGTGTTGTCATTTATAGAGAATAGAGATTCTGGCTTTTGTCAGTTTTATAGTTTGTGGAGATTTTGTGCTATAGGTCTGTCATTTTGGTTGAATCTTAGACATAATAATCTTGGATTAGAAGAAGGAAAAGCATTAGCTGATGCATTTTTCAAAAACTCTACACTAATGATGCTATCATTTTAAAACCTTTGTCACTTAATGTATTGTTATGATATCATTGTAATATTATAGAATTTTAGTTTTTTTTTTGTAATTTCTAGTTTTTTTTTCTTGTGATTTCTAATTTTTTTATTTAAATTCTAAAGATCATAGAATTTGAATAAAAAAATTTTCATTGAATTAGATCAAATGGGTGCCGAGATATCTTTAATTAAAGTTTTAAAAAAGTTCTAAATGCCTATTACATAGAAACTGCACCAAAATTTTTAAACCAACTTTGATCAAAGATATCTTAGCACCCACTTGATCAAATTTGATAAATTTTTTTTTATTTGAATTCTACAAATCTGTAGAATTCGAATAAAAAAATTTTCATCGAATTTGATCAAATGGATGCCAAGATATCTTCATTAAAGTTGGTTTAAAAATTTTGGCACAGTTTCTATATAATAGATATTTAGAAATTCTTTAAAAATTTGATCGAAGGGGTTTGGGCCCCGTAGCTTATTGGTTAAGCTCCCAAACCCCACAGATAAGGTCGATAGTTTGAGTCGGGCTGGTAACAAATTTTCGAATTTGTTACTGTAACTTTAAAATAGAGCCATAATCGGATGTGAAGCCCTGTGAAAAGTCCAAGTGCAAGTACGGTTTTGGAATAGGAATTCCCGGAAGGAGCCCTGATCATAGAGTGTAGGCATCATGTGTGACAGCGGTGTCACAGAAGGTCTAAGCTGTAGAAGATTGCGCATATTAGCCCTCTAGTTAGGGTGACTTAGAGGCAACACCAACATCTCTTTACCTCTATATTAGGCAACACCAACATTCTCGCATCCAACTTGTGGGATACTTGCTTGGAAGGATGATCAATGGATCGTGCGCATTAGTCCTAATTTAGAAATGGTGCTGGGTACTTGCTTGGGAGAGTGATACAATACTACTGAAACTGGAATGGTGAGAGAAGCAGTGAATATGTGAAAGGGCTGTGGTAAAGGATTGGCCTTACCTAAACAGGAAGCACCTCTGGCACCGTGGAACAACTAGCTAAAGAAGGTAATTTCATAGAGGCAGGCGAGCTAATCTAGTACATATAAAGGAACCAAGTCGGAGCTCTGGTCATACCTATATAGAAGTCATTGACGAAAGAAGCCAGAATGCACCAACAATAATGCAATACCAACTAATGATGAAGAGTCAAGTTGGAAGTCAAAGTGAATTGGGGTACGCCTCCTAGTAACATGATGTAAGGCCTATGGTTGGAAGTATAATTGCTTGCCACTTAAAGACTTTTGTGATGTTAGGCTGGTCTTTAACAAGATAGGTCATTAAAGCAACTATGCAATAGGGTTCTGGTAATACACTATATGAGGAAATACAAATGGATTAGTTAGTACCACTATATCAGAAAAAGAATGTTAAGTCCTGGGGTGGTAAACTAACGGCAGCAGCATGGCTTGGCTTGAGATACGGATTAGTAGTACCTGGGCAGATAAATGAGAGATTAGGGCATTCATGAAGAGAGATGGCACATGAAGAGATGCAAACCGGTTGAGGTGGTGCAAACCCAAGATAAGTCATTAATTCAACAATGGAATACCAACTCTGTCATGTGGTGAACCTAACTAGGCAGCAAGTTCCTGGCTTGAGATACAAGGCTGTTAAACCATCTGCACCAATTACAATTGCATAAATAAAATATTTTAGAAGGAAATTGCAGTAAATCGTGCTTGCAGATATACCAACTCGGAAGCTCATTAGGAGCGGATACCCACATACCAAATTGGAAGTTATGACTGGTCAGATGAGACGTGGGAAGAATGTGATATTATTAGAAATAGTTAGTTGAGAAGCGTTAATCTAGTTGAGATATATGTAGGGCATGAACCACTCTAGTAAGTTTAGATCATAGATAAATTAGTCTAAGTCTTTGTAGTGCTACGTTAGCATATATGTAAGTATATATCTAAATATATGTTAATAAAAACCAAAGGCATGACCTCATCTTAAATATTAAAAAAAAAAAAAAAAAAACCTATTTAATCACGAAATGAGCAATTAATATTAATGATAAAATTCTAAGATCAATATCAAAAATAAAATTCTATTACAAACAACATCAACACCAACATCAAATTTTACTATTCGCAATAATAACACTAATAGCAAAATATTACTAAAAGCAACAACAATATTAATAACAAAATCTACTAGCAACAAATAGAAAACCAAGAATATTACTAATAATACAACCCACCTAGAAGAATAACACAATTCACTATCTGCAAAAAACTCACAAAATTATAATAACTGCAAATTACCTAACAATTACCTGAAAAAAGAAGAAAGTATTAGTAACTGTTATTTGTATATAAAATAGACAAAAAAAATACTTATCATTAAATAATTATCAATGATAAAAAAAATTAACAGTATAATAACAAAAAGTGAGGTGGATACTTTTAAACTATTTCATATCTTGTAGCTCAGTAGATTAAGTAGATTAAACCGCAGGAAGCTTATTAGGACTTTCTCTTCTTGCTATATAGTTAATAATAGTTAATGATCACATCCTCTACAAGTGTTTTATAAGCATAAAATAAATAAAATATATAACATGCTTCAAGTGAGAGAGTATACGGATCCTAAACTATTTAATGCGAATTCCTGCATTATATTATTTTTTTCTAAAATATGATCATACTCTCTATAAGTGTTTTATAAGCATAAAATAAATAAAATATATGTCATGTTTTCAAGAGAGAGAGTACATGGATCCTAGCCATTTAATGCAATTCTCTACATCATATTATTTTTTCTAAAATATAATACACATAGTTAAAAGCTCTATTGCTTTAAAGATAAAACTAAAATTTTATGATAAAAATGGGCAGATTTGAAAAAAAAGATTTATATATACCTATTTAAGCTTCATATATACAGTCTTTAAGAAATGTTTTATTTAATGCTGTATATAATTGATTATCTTTTTTTGAATATGGTTTTCAAAAATGATATATACGTACATACATACATACAAATTATGATAAGGGCTGTATAGGTGGCTTTAAATCTTTAGGTAACCTGTTTCCAGTTTTGTATGATAACACACTGTGCAGCTAATATTTGATATTTATATGATTTTTACATTGATATTTATAAAACAATTCCTTTATTATTACAAGATTTTTTTTTTATTCAGTATTTGACTTTTACTGTTTTTATTATATATTTTCTTCAACTCTTTTGGATTTGCAATTATTATTGCTTGATCAGAAACTTAATCTTATTTATTAATTTGATAAAAACACATATGGAGTTAGATTCACCATCTCAAGGCTCTACCTTAACATATATAGTCTAAAAAAAAACAAGTAATCACAGACATATCTAGACTTAGCTCTACAATGCCCCAAAACAAACAATATACGAAGCGATTGTGCAAACTTCTATAGCTAATAAAGAATCTCATAATAATGATAAAATTGCGCTGACAATAATAGCTTTAACATATTCTATTCTGTATAGGTTTTTGCACTGCTATTGCAGCCATGAAGCCTAATTATAAGGTCCTTGCACTGCCCAAAATAGCCGCAGAGTCTAACTCTATGGTTTTTGTACTGTTGAGGCAGACTTGGAGTCTAACTTAGAAGTCTTTGTACTACCGAAGCAGCCATAGAGCCTTACTAGGAGGTTCTTGCACTGTCAAAACAGCTGCAGAGTCTCTTTTACTTATCAAAGCAAGGCTTCTAATCCAGATTCAATTACAAATACAGTAAGGACAGATATGATATCTAGGAAAGACACGGGAAGAAGATAGAGCCAGCCTTAATACAAAGTGAGCGATAGTGAAAAAAAGATGAAACTCCGGAGGCCTTTACAGTAAATAACTATTGTACTAAATAAAGGTGCCTCAGGCTTCTTAGAAAACCTATACAGTACTTCTTACTCCTGACCAATTAGATAGCTGCGCAGAAACAAGCCAACTTTAATGATAATACTTAATGAAAAAATACAACTTCATGATATATTATAGTGATATATAATAAATTAAAATATGAATTGATTAAATAAACAAGAGTAATATTTGAATAAAATCTTATAGACATGGAAATAATGTTTGCAATTCATTCTTATCCAAAATCAAAAGTTGAATTATACGCAGAGAATCAGGTCTAAAATTTAAGAAATTTAGCAACTCCTAAAAATTTAATTAATAGAATGATATATCAAATATGCAATATGCAAAATATTGCAAGAAAAAGGTTGATCACTCTAGAAATTTAAAAAAGTGATATTATGGTTTGTTGTAATAAAATGAACTATCAATGTAATGATTATCAGCAAATA
>CAJVPZ010003883.1:0-10528 GCA_910592135.1 Racocetra fulgida | reverse complement strand
CAGTTAAAAAACTTGAACTTATTTGAGAACTGGACAACGTTTTAAGAGCAACTTCATAGGATTTTTGACGAACCTTTTATGACTTAATGTTATACATTGTACAAGTCATTCTCATTATAGTGAACTCTCGATATAATAAAAAATAATTAAAATAGTAAAGTTAAGCTTGCAGCCAGTTTATATAAAATTCTCTTAATATAGTGAATTTATTAATAAAACTTTTGATATAATAAATTTTTAAAAAATTTTTGTTAATGGAATAGATCACTTCACTATAATAAGTGTAACTTGTACTACTGTTTCATAATTAGACCTCCTTTCAAAAATTTCTTTTTTTGGTTTCATACTTGCATTTAGACTTAAATACAGGGCTTCACATTTAATTATAGCCTTCTTTTGGGTTACAGAAGCAAAAAATCCTAAGATTTTTGCTTCTAGTCTAACTTAAACTATTAACCTAATTGGGGTGTGGTGACTTAGTAAAGTGGTGAAGTTGTCAAACCTCCAAGTGGCAGGACAAGAGTTCGAATCCCATTGGTAATGAAATTCGAATTTAAGGAATGTGTTATAACATACTGTATGTAATCTGATAGATCATTAGATTTGTAGCCTTGGTTATACCAGCTCATACTGGAAGGATGTAGAACAATAGTGTGATACAAAAGTTACACAAAATCTGAGTAAAATGTTTGTGTAAATCTAAGGGCTGGGACACATAGAATCCTACTTGGCAAGTTCCAAATAGAGAGATAGCACAGATCTTCAATAGTACTATGTAAAGAATAATCATCAGTGATCAGACACTAGCAGTAAACTGGATGAGGACCGGGTGTTTGGCAAAACACTAATACCAACCAGACCGCAAGTATATAAGGTGGCTCCATATAAATGAGGAAAAAGAATTCAATCAGAATACCAAGAGGAAACACACTGGACACTGGTCTCTTCTCGGGCTATCTGAATTGGGAGTTTGGGATACTGTTAGTGAAGGAAAGTTGGTGTTAGTCCGTAAAATGTGTGCTGGGGTCTGGGTCAACTTTGCAAGGGCAAGGAGTAGGTAATAGTAGCAAAGAGATACCGCAAGTACTTGGTCTGGGCCTAGACGTAAGTTACCAAAAAATCTAGGTGATACATGTGTGAAACATGAACCGCTTTAATAGGTTTATTACAAAGATAAATTAGTCCTAAGGGGCCTTAGCGGCAGTTCCTCTTTGGGGAGAATATCCAACGGTGCTAAGTTGATCAGAAGGTTTAATTGGATAACTCAAGTAATAGTAGGTTATAGGTATAGCATCTAGTATAGTACTTAGTAATAGAAAACTACTTAATTAGATGCTCAAAAGGCGTAAATATGGCTAGAATATACTCTCGTTAATGTAACAAAGTCAGTAATGGTCCTGTGGCTGCCCTGGTATTCACAACTGAAGTTAATAAACATGCCAAACCCCCAAGTAGTTACCTTAATATTAAAAAAAAAAAACTGTTAACCTAATCTATAGAGGTTTGGCTACTAAGCTATAAAGCCCAAATCTATATAAATTGTTATAATAACTAATATACAATTAGTAAAGTATTAGAAGTATGTCTTCATCTTTAAAAAAATTTGAAGTCTTTAGAACAACTTAGTAATGCTTTTTCAGAATATAATATATATAACTTTATCTAAAGTTACAGACTGCTTTTGAGTATCCATAAAAAACAATATATTTGTAGCCATGGTTTTTGTAACTATATTTTATAAATTTGATGGTATTTCAAAATTTTACTAAGATAACTCTGTCAAATAATATAAGAAAAAATGTTTCTTTCACAATTTTGCCTTAATTTAACCCTAATTTAACCCTAACTCTAACTTTAATCTAATCTTAATTTAATTCTAGGCCTGAGGTTTTGGTAATAATATTTAATTATAGCTACAGCAACTATTAGCTACAAATATATTATTTCTTTAAACAATTATAATTCCAAATTTAAATAAATAGTAAAAAATTATCACTATTTAAATCTTGTAAATACAGCTACAATAAAATTTTTTAAAGAAATTTTTTTGGAATTGACTACTAATTGTTTTGCAAATAAAAAATTATAGCTTTTAAACAATCTTTAATATAAATATAAAATATACGGTATATAAATTTGCATTGCTAATAAATTTTCACAAATTGCAAGACAATGTAGTTTTTAAATTTATAGATTTTATCAATTTTAAAGTAATCTAAATTAAAAAGCCAATGCAAAATATTCTTAGAGTGTTAATCCTTTTGAAAGTTCGAAACTTCAACTTTAAGAAAAAAAAAATTATTAGCAAAAGATGTTTAAAACAATCAAATATTGCAAATTATACTAACTTAATAAATCGCTAATGTTAGATGAGAGTTCTAGAGGTGAACTTGCAACTTGCTCCGAAATAGTAGAGTTACTAAATTGAGAAGATACTAATAAACAAAATAAATAAATAACATTTAATTACTAAGAATGTATTAACTAGAAATATAAGCAATGTAAAATAATCTGTTCTGTTTGTACCTTTGAGACTCTTTGTTATTTCTTGCACATCTATTAATGTGCTACAATATTTATTTTGTGTCGCTAAAGACATTAGTGATGTTTTTTTAATTATAATATCAGCATCGAGGAATTTCTTTTTTATATCAAGTTCTTCTTTGTTTAAGTTTTCTGAATCCATAATTTTTTTCCATTGATTAATTTTTGAATGAACATATTCAGCAGTAGGTCGGTTTTGTGGATTTGAATCCATGCATTGATTAGCTAATTCAACGTAGCATTCAGGTGTTCCTTTAGCAAATCCTGGACGTGATCCTTTGCAAATAGCTACCGCAAGTTTAGTATCAAATTTAACCCCATCATAAGGCCTTTTTCCAGTTGATATTTCCGCCATAATAACACCTAAACTATAAATATCAGACTCTTGTGTGTGTTTCTGACCTTGTAAAATTTCTGGAGCAACATATGGAACAATTCCATAAACACCTTCTTCTGAATCATACTCATCTTTTTTTCTAGATAATCCTAGATCAGTAATGTATGAAACTATATTTCCATCGATATTTTGGTTTAATAAAATATTACCACTGTGAAAGTCATTATGACTAAGTCCTGTTTTGTGAATTCGAGACAAATCATAAGATATGTCCGCAAGTTGCTTTAATTTTTTTTGCCATACGAGTTCTCTGAAATAATTGGTTAAAAAATTATGAAGATTTCCTCTATTGGCATATTGATATACCATCATATATTGACCACTCTTTGTATGCTGTGTCAACCCGTATATTTCAAGTTCACTACCCTCCAATCTACATTCTATATGATTTTTAAACTTAAGAAATATACATTAATAAAATTTTATAAGGTTTTATTTAGTAAAATTATAATTAAACAAATTAAACAAATAATTTTAGTTTACCTCAGTTAAAAAACTTGAACTTATTTGAGAACTGGACAACGTTTTAAGAGCAACTTCATAGGATTTTTGACGAAATCGTATGTAACCTACACTGTTATCACCTTCAACCATTCGTTTACCATCTAACCAAATTGATGAATATACTGTACCAAATCCTCCTTGGCCAATAATTTGTATATTTTCTAGTCTGTTAAATGGAACCCATTCAATCACTTTTTCAAATGCTGTGGCTTTAAGTTGAAATTCCTTAATGAAGTCATCAATATTTTTATCGCCACTTGCTGCTGTTTCTTGGGCCACCTTTGGAGGATCACATAATTGACACCAGGCTGGATAGGTGTTGTATCGTTTACAGTATTCACAAATTCCATTAATGAACTTTCTCTTATCATGATAAAAATCAATTGCGATCATATATTGACTGGTTTCTGTATTTTGAGTTAATCCATGTATTTTATATTTCCCTAATTGTATAAACTTATAGCATGCATTAATTAATTAAATAATCATGAATTTTATTATTTCAAGCTAATAATATATAAACAATTATTACTTACATTTTCTAAATGTTCCAAAATGCTTGATTGAGAGCAATCTAATTTTACAAGATCAACGCATGATATAGTACGTGATTGTATATATTTTCCAGATTCATCTTTAATTACTCGTACACCCTTGACCCAGGTTGCCATGAATGCAAGATCTGATTCTTCTTTAATTTCTTGTAAATTAACTAGTTTATCAAATGGAATCCATTCAATCACCTTTTCATATTCCATAGCGTTGAATTGAAATTCTTTAATAAAATTATCGATATCTTCATTTCCACTTGTCCATTCTTGAGTTGCTCTCCAAGGATCACAAGATTGACACCAAGCAGGGGAGGTGTTATATTGTTTACAGTGTACACATTTTCCATTTGATTCGTGCCTCCTAGAACTAAACTCATCTGGTATTACAATTATATATTGATTTGTTACTGTATCCTGAGTAATTCCATATACACCATTTTTTCCTTCTAATTGCATATAATTTGTAAGCTTATAGTATTAAAGGTTTTAAATGTGTTAATAGCATTACGGTAAGTAACGAATGACGCGAGAATAATAATTTAACATACTTCATTTATAAAAAAATCGCATTCTTGAGAACCATTCAGTATTTTAAGGTTAACACCACATGATTCAACACGTGACTGTTTATATTCTACAAAATCACTGTTAACTACTCTTTTACCATCTAGCCAGGTCGCCATAAATATCATTTCAGATTTTTCTTCTCTAATCTCTTGCAAATTAATTAGTCTATCAAATGGAATCCACTCAATCATCTTTTCATATTCCGTAACTTTTTTTTGAAATTCTTTGATATATTCATCAATATAATTATTTCCACTTGTCCATCCTTTAGTTGCTTCTAAAGGGTCACATAATCGACACCATGTTGGAGAAATATAAAATCGCTTACATTTTATACATCGTCCGTAATAATTATGTCTTCAATGTGAATATAAATTATTAAATTATTAGCTAAATTAATCCTTTTGATTATATTTAGTTTAACAGAAGGATATAATATATTAACAGAATATTAACCTTTTATTTTATTGATCAGTGATATCGTTGATTAATAGTGAATAACTTATGGACTTTAGCAAACCAATATCAAATGACTTTTCTACTTACTTACTATTTAATAATTAAAGAAACAATATTAAATTGTGAATGCCTATTAATGAATTTATTCAATAATTGAAATTTATACTTACAAACTGATAATATTTATGAATTGATTAAGAAGAATAATTAATGATTAATTTCTTATTAAGTAATAATTATATATGAACGTAATACTTACTTTCTTTAATATGAATGATAACCAAAAATGAATAGGATTTAACGTATTATTATAAAATATAGATTTTATACAGTAAATAAAGTTTTATACTAACCGCCTAATAAATTAGTTTGATCAGAATAACATTAATTTATTGAAACAAAATTAATAATATTACACTCACCTGACAAGAATCAAAGTTATTTTCTTGCACAAATAATTAAATATGATCATGAAAATCTTAAGGCTAGACGTAACGAACAAAAGGAGTGGAACCACATTATATGCCAGAAGGTAACCGTTAATGTAATAATAATTGTAATAAAAGTTCTAGTTAATAATATTACGAAATATAAAATTATTTGAACAGAAAAATTGAATTAATATAATTTTCTACAAATTTATGAATAGACATTGCATCACATACGTCTTGATTTCTTTAATCAAACATACAGAAGGGTAATTTCATAACGATAAATATAATAATATTAACTCACTTGAATAATGATCTGTGGAATATTCCTAAAAAAAACATCAAAGAATGCACCCCATATAATTGCAACTCCAAATATACGTTCAAGTATATTTAATTTATTGATTTGCTCGTAAGAGTATTTCTTAGTAAACATAGGTATATCTTTCAAAACCGTCAAATATTCGTAATCAGTTGCCGCTAAAATAGTTAACATAATTGTTAAGCCTTTATATGTTATAATCCACTTTTTAAAATTTTCACCAATAGCGGGATCTTTAATTCCTTTGTAAATAGTATAGGTCGCTATAAAAGAGTATATGAATAATGGAACGCTCAAGACTAGTACACTTCAAATCGTGTTTTTTATAAAAGATTAAGGTGATAATAATTTAATGTTAATTTTATGATAAATAAATAAACCGATTTTGTAGAAATACCTTGGCCAGCGAAGTTCCGATACATCATTAGAATGGTAAACAACAAAGAGGATTGAAAAATAAAAATTAGGGATGATTAATCCAATTCTTAATATTGCAGAACTTATTGCTTCAAATTTTTTCGAATTTAACTGTAATCAAAAATTTTTATAAATATTCATGATAAAAAGCTTTTAAAAGAATATTTGTAAAATAAATTTACCACATAACTTATTAAACGAGATAATAAACAAAGTATTATAAAAATCACAATCACGACAATTATTTGTACTTTGTATTCATCCCACGCACTCCCTACAATGTGAAAATTAAATATAAAATTCAAATTTGAAACATTTTTTGAACTAGACAATTAACTCACAAATTCGTTGAAAGCCATAATCTTGGTCCAAATCATTTGTCACATCGGATGAAAAGGTAGTGACATTCTTGTAAATAATCATATTGTTTACATCAGAAAATGCCTCCGAAGCACTAATTTCGGTTCCGCTACTTTTTATATCTACACGAATTAGAATAACGACTTGATCATCTAATACTTTATGATTATTTGATCTTAAACGGGAACGATGTATTGGCACTTTTTTAGCCAGTTCGTTCAATAAAGTATCACGGTATGCTGATTGATTATGTGTTAATGTTAAGAATCTTTTGGAGGCATCTTTAGTAAAACGTACTGAGCCTATAATGGCTCCATCTACAAAGAAATATAATGAGAATTATGTGAAGTATACTTCATTAAACATAATGTGCTCTACCTGTGTATATCTTCCGATTATCTAGGTTAACCAAAATCCAAAGGATAAAGTAGATAAGAAATTTTCAAAAAAAGTTTTTAAAGATATATTAAAATTATTACCTGTTTTAAGAATCCAAATACCATCATGAATTCCTTTTAGAGGTTCATTAAATAATGTGTCTTTGACAAAATTATTATCCATCGTCACAAAATATTGTTCGTCATACTCGTTGAATGTGCTACTAATGACTTTTATACTAATAGTACTAACATAATTCTTATTATCTGTACTGATGTTAAAGAAATCATGCATTGTTGTTGAAACTCTTTGTCTAATGCTATTATCAGAAGCTTTATAGATGGTGATGTTGCTGGTGATGTTGCCATTTGACAAAGCGACTCTCCTATTGAAGGTGATGTTTAGGATGGTAGTTGATGAATCGACAATAGTATTGATTGGTGGAATAGTTTTGTTTATCAACCTATTATCGTCTAAATAGAGAAACATAAATTTCAGGTGATGCAATAAAAAATAAGGTTTTATGTCAGAAATTAAATAAGAATACACACAACTATCATTATATAACGGAATAGAGAGCAAAGACCAAGAAATATTATCATTTATATAAGGTGAAGCGAGTAGAAAGGTGTTATTATTTACAATAGAATTTGTACCAAAGTAATTTGTATGAAAAGATCCCAGTGGCGTTGAGTTAGTGAAGTTAGCTAAGTAAATATAATGATACGTGTTATTATCATTATCGTCATAAGCTGTAAAGTCAAACGTAAAATTTGACTGAAGTATTTTGGCACCAAGTGAAAAATTAGATGTGTTGTGGGAAGAGTATTCACCCACAATGTATACCGCTCCTGATGAATAAAGATCAGTATATATACAGTGTGTTGTAATATTTTGTGTTGTATTGTTTTTGTTGACAAAGATCAAACACTCAATATAAAACAGATCCATTTTACCACAATAAACCGAGTTAATTATCATATCAGGCTGTATTGAATAGATATAACTACCGACAAAATCAGTTGATCTGTTGTAGGATATAAATGCCGTGTGAAGACCGCTTTTGTAAAATAACGAATCGTTGCTATAATTGCTTAATGTATAGTTAAAAACCGCCAAATAACCACTATCAAAAGTGGATATCACAGTGATCAAAGAATACTCTCTAATGTTAATAAACACTGATGACCAATCTGCTGTTAAATTTGCTAATTTTCCGGAATCATTGCTATATGGTTATAATATTAAAACATAAATATAATAATAACAATAATAACGATAATAATCTTAAATGTTATGAAGGTTAAATTACATTGAATATTGTTGAAAGCTCCACCGATCATACTCTCCACGAAAGAATCTAATAAACCCAAGTTTCTTATTTTCGTTTAACTGAATTGTACTGTTAATCCAAGCACCACCAAAAGGCATTGTACTAATAATTTTATAAATCGATAATTAATAATCTTTATCAGATAAAAATATTTACGACATAAAATATTGCTGTACCTTCGATTGTTTCCATCCCAATCGATAATAACCCCCGACTCCTTATAAGTTTTAGGATCAGAAGTATTTTCCGGATCCACATAAGTGACTAGAATGAACGGTTTTTGTAAAGGATATATTGTAATAGGATTTACTATATTATGCAATATATTTGTACTATTTTTATTATATATAACTTTATTGTTCAATTTGTTGATTTTGTATTCAGTGGCATCGAGTAAACAATAATTTATAGGATGTAAATCTAAATTGGGATCGATCTCTTTAACTGTTCCATTTAAATGAATAACTCTTATACGTAATTTCTGTTCTAAAGTCATTCCACGAATGTTTAAACATTCGGGTGTTGGGATTGATTCGTTTCGTACAATATGAACTAGAATTGTTCCGTCATCATAAGTTTTAATGTCTGCTACAAGAGGTGGTTTATTTTGTCCACTTAATGTTTTCTCTGTGTAATTAAAATACCATGATTGTTGTGATTCTGTTATAAGTAAACAAAGAAAGAAATGCAGTGCTATAAGGTTATTAAATTTCATCGCGATTTACTTTTATGTCGTATCGTACGAAAAAAGTTGAACTTTAGAAAATTAGAAGATACAGTACTTATAAATATGCTTTTTGCGCCGCTTGTTACTATAGAATCCCTAACATTTATTATATATACAATACGTCCTCCGCTAATCTTATACTAATGAAGCTAAATGAAAATGCATAATTAAGGTTGCAGTTGGTGTTCCGCTTCATCTCATCCTGTGTTAAAAAATTCGGTACGAATATGCTGTGCAAAAAATTTTTTTTTATACGTGAATGTTTTTTTTTTGAGCATCTGCATTAGATAGCTGCACGACATGGAAGATTTGATTTGAGAGTTTTTATTTTTAAGCAAAAATTAGGTGCGATATTATTAAGTATAGGTTTAAATATTTTATATTAAGCTAGTTTAGAAGTAGGTTAAAGAAATGAATAATAGAAATTTATTTCAGAATATTTATTGCAAATTAATATTAATTTTATTTTTTTGAATATTTAGAATTATATTACTTTGTTTTAGCTGTTTTTTAATTTATGTAAAAAAGTTAATAGGTTTTTAGTATAATACAAGAAAAAGATAGATTAATAGTTTAATTACGTAAGCTGTAGTTATAAAATTTTTATCAGTGGAACAAACGAATAGATTAAGAATAATGAAAATTACAGTATATACGCTGTTAGGCATGATACACATTAGAATGTCAAAAGAAAAAATATTTTTTATATTTGTTTGAGAGGTGTACTTTTTTATTTATACAGTGTAATTATTTTACCTTTTGCATTTATTCAGTGTGCTGATTTTAAACTGATTTTTGCATTGTTTCTTACATAAGATCGACAGCTAAAGTTTCCGAGAAAGGGAATTTCCATCCAACGTTTTTATAGATTCTACGATTCGAATATAGGTTCGATTCGAATTTAGATAATCCTCAAACTCTGATATGAATAACTTCTTCGCTCGAATTTGATGTTAGAATACGTGAAATGAGTCGTTTTTTACTTTTTTATGTACGCCGTTCAATAGTCTTTTTACCTTTTGGGTCTCGATTTTATACTATATTTTGTATTTTGTATTAGTGTAAACCAGCCTAGTACATAAGATCGACGATACTTAGATAAGCAGTGGTTTTTTTCGATTTTTAACAGCTGCCCTACCTTGTTTAGTGCATCGAAAGTGCGTCGAGTGTAACCCAGGTTCGCTTCTTCCTGCGTTTCAAACAAAATAAATTTCCAATTAATTAATATAATTGGAAATTTTACTTGTGTTCGCAATGCAGGAAGAAGCTCTCCTTATGCGAACCTGGGTTACACTCGACGCACTTTCGATGCACTAAGCAAGGTAGGGCAGCTGTTAAAAATTGAAAAAACCCACTGCTACTTAGATACGCGTAGCATTTTAGATGTGCCACGTGACTTTTAATTTACAAATTGATTATTAATCAATTTAAAAACTACCTGGCTTTATACAACGCACACCATCGAAGATGGCTGTAAACCATACAAAAGTCCCAGCGTTACCAGTCAGCCGAGATGTCGGAGAGTTTATATGTTAGAT
>CAJVPZ010003882.1:0-10528 GCA_910592135.1 Racocetra fulgida | reverse complement strand
AGCCAGAGATGAGCTCTACAAATTCAATTATGAGGTATCAGTATATTATTAAGCCCAGTTTGCCAGAAACAGCAGAACTTTGGGGAGAGAACAGAGTTTTGTCTGTCTGTTCTTGTAAATCAAATATCTCAAGAACAATGAGAGATACAGACTTGAAATTTTATAGATATATGTAAAAATAGTAGCTGAACAAATGTTATTAAGAGACAAAAGGTTGTTAACTTAATAAATTTTCCGTAAATTGAGAAAAATGTAAAAATTATTGTGACGAAATTTTGTGTACAGATGATAAGCAGAAAGAGTCAATATTATACTCATAATTAATATTTTAATTAATATTAAAAAATTAATTTAAAAGATTATATTATGTAATAATTAATTTAAAAGTTTTTAAAGATTTTATTAAGAGGTAAACTATATTAGATTCCTATAATTAAAATATAATTTAAAAAATATTATACTTGACCTAATATATAGATCAAATATTGATTTTTGTTTAGTCTAAGCAACTAGTAAAAAGACTTTAGTATATAAGTCTAGTTGATCTAATAGTTTATACAAACAAAAGTATTTATAGAATACATTAAACCAAAACTTGGCTTATAGCATATTTTGCAAATTTGAGCTAATTATATAATTATATATATAAAGTAGATACTTTTCTAAATAATTTAATATTTAAAATATTATTTATGTTTTTTTTTAAATTTTGTATATAATTATTTATAGTCTAAAATTAGAATTTAAAAATTTAATTATCAATTTTTAATGCAGAATTATAAAAATATTTCTGTATAATTAGCTAATTTATATCAATCTAATAGGTTATACTAATATAGTAAATACTGTCTAATTGCATTCCATCTGTCAGAGACTTTTTTATACAAATACTGTCTATATATATAAAAAAGTCTCTAATGGATAATATGCAATTAGATAGTATCTACTGTATTTTCAAATTAGGCTTTAGATATATTCTGCGATAGCTGTGACTAACACTAATAATTAAACTATATAATTCAATATTTGTAACTTTATAAAGTTTGTTTGATTCTAATATTTGCATTAACTAGTCTTTATACTGAATTTACCTAACTACTAATACCAGTTAACCTAGATAGATTGTTATATCTAGCTCTGAGTGCTTTTTGGTTTTACTTCTCTTGGTTTTTAATTCTGTAGTATAGGACCTTTTTCTATAATACAACTCTGATAGCTAGATTGGTAGACTTTTCTTGCTCTAAAATTATTTGTTCAATTCATTAGTCTTTAATTTTGGTTTTTACAGTATTGTCAAAGATCTTTACTATTTTGCCAAACAGGTTTTAAATATAGTAGATACTGTCTAATTATATGCCATCTGTCAGAAACTTTTTTATACATATAGACAGTATATATATTTAAGTCATAAGAACCATTTTGGTATTAATAATTAAAAGCCAAAATTTTTTTATACACATAAAGAGTATATGTAATTATGCAATTAGACAGTATGCAATTAGACAGTATTGACTATATTTTAGTTCTTTATATTTAGATTACTTAAGAGCTTCTATTTCAAAATGATAATATCAAGGCTACAAGTAATATACTCAACTAATTGTTAAATAAATGTTACTAATATATAGGTTTATTTTTATGAAAATGCTTTTGGTGGATTTGAACTCTAGACCTGCTACTTGAAGGTAACAACTTAACCACTTCTCTAAGTTGCTACACTCCTATAGTATTTTTTTAATAAAATAAATATTAATATAAATATTAAGGTAAATATTAAAATCAATATTAAAATGAATATTATATAGAATGTATTAGTTTGGTCTATTCTTTATTTTTAAAACAGTTCTTTAATAATTATGTCATATCTTAATGTATAAGATTTTATTAATCAAAAATAATATAATTACTTACTATTAAATATAATAAACAAATATTATATATTCTATATTATATTAGGTTAAAAAATTTGATTAGATATTAAATATTACAGTTATATTTACACAATCAGTCCAGAACTAGTACTTTAATAATCTAATAAGTTTTATAGGTTCTAGCTCAGAATTAGTTCTAAACTAGTCTTTTAAAACCAATACACTTCTAATATAAGTAAATGTTAATGTGAATATTGAGATAAATTTTAAGATGAATATTAAGATAAACATTTAAATAAATTTTGAGATAAATGTTAAGGAATAATAATATAAATATTGAGCTAAATATTAAAGTATATATTAAAATTAATATTGAGATAAAGGTTAAAATAAATATTGAGATAAAGGTTGAGATAAATTTAAGGTAAATATTGAGATAAATGTTGATGTGAATCTTAATATAAATATTAAAGTGCATATTAAGATAAACAATAAAATCAATATTGAGGTGAGTCAATATTAAAGAAAATGTTGTTGAAATAAATATTAAAATGAATGTTAAAATGAATATTAAGGTCAATATTGAGATTAATATCAAGGTATATATTGAGGTAAACATTAAGATTATGTTAAGATTAATATTGAGGTGAATATTAGAGTTAGTGTTGAGATAAATGCTGAGATAAATGTTGATGTTAATGCAAGTATAACCATTAATGGAAGAGCTTAAGAATATAATATAATAGAAGGCCAATTTAACACCAATATATACTAAAAATAAATAATAACTTAAGAAGTAAAAGGAGTCATTTATAACTTTTTTTGATATTAAGATAAAATATTAGGCCACACAAACTTAATAAATTAGTTCTTATAACTGGCTGGGTTAAATTTTGTAAAATTCTTAAAAAAATTTTTGACTATATTTACTATTTGGTTGAAGTTTTTTTAGAAGTTTATAAAAATTTTTATATGCTTTTTTATATATAAATTTTTTAAAAATAAAATTAAAAGCTGGGTTTCCGGGTCATTTTTCAAATTTTATATTATGAGAACCAAAAAATTAATTTTGTATAGCCTTACTTATATCTTTATAAATAATTTTTAATATAGTAACTATAAAGAGTTATTAACCTTTAAATATATAAAGTAAAAACTATATACAAGAATAAAAGCTCAAACTACTTTATTTGCAATCTAAACCTACTAGAGTAGTCAAAAACTCAACTAGATTGTGATAATTAAAACTTTTTTAGGTAATGCCGAAAAGAAGAAAATAAATAGAGTAAAAAAAATGTTTAATTGAATGAATTTAAAGATAAAACTAAACTATAAAGTAATTTGTGTATTTAATAGTTAATATTATAAAGTATAAAAAGGATAATTAGCTATATAGAGATTTATAAAAAAACTAACATACAGAATATTTAGTATATTTAATTGTATAAAGTTATAAAATGTAAAAATAAATAAATAATAGAGTATATAAAAATATATAATTAATATATTAAGTATAAGATATAATATAAGTTAGATTAAAAGAAATGGTTATCATCAATTTTAGAAATTTTCTATTTTATAATAGAGTTGTTAAAGGATGGTTGTTGTTTGTTAATTTTAGATATTTTAATTATTATAACAAAGTAAATAAGGTTGTTATTGTTGAGTATTAGAATTTATAGTAATGAAGTCTGTATAGAATATGGTTAGAACAAAAATTTCAAGATTTTTAATCATATATTGATTTACTTAAGCAATATATAATTTCTTTAGATTTTTTTTAAATTGTAATAGTTGGTTTGAAATTGGAATAAGATTATAGTAAGCAATAACTTTGGCCAAGATTTGCAGATTTGTAGATTTAGAGGAAATTTTGTTAAATACTTCTTTGAGATTAAGGTTTATGATTTAATTATTAATTGCATTATTTATAACTGTCAGATATCTATTAAGACAATATGAAATAAAGGCTTTAATATTAAGAGCAATAATAATGAGATGAAGCAACTACAGGTGATGCTGTTAGAGGTATTTTAATAAATAAGCCAAATTGAAGTTATAAGTTAATTTATTCTGTTGAATTGAGTTTTGAAAGGGTTTATTAAAGTTATAAGTTGAATTTACAGAAAAGTCTTAAAGGAAAATTTAAATAAGTATATATTTTATTATTTAGTAGTAATTAAAAGTAGACATAGAATGAATAATGTCTGTTTATTAAATTTATGATTCTTATATACATTTTAATTTTAGTAATGTAAACACCACAATTGTAACATACACTGAAAATATAATGTAAACATAGAAATTTGGATATATACACTATAAAAGTAACATATGCACCAAAAAGTCATAAAGCACAGTTTTTGTGTAATTATATATACGTGATTTTTTCAGTGTTTATGTTATTCATCTGATTTCTATTCATTACTATTTTAGTATAAGTTATGAAATAATCAAAAAAAATAATAAAATACTAAAATTGGACATTGTTACCAAAATGGATGGGAAATCACTAATAAACTATATATATACAGATGTTTTACTGAGAAAATAAAGATTCTATTTACCTCTTCTCACTACCTAGAACTTACACTTAAAGGCCTAATCCCTAATTCAATTATTCAAACATTACAAGACTTCAATATTCTTTACAAATTAGCCTCAAGTACTATCATTGAACTACTACTTAAAATCAATGAACAAATATATGATCAAATTTGGAAACTATACTGTATCAATTTTTCTAACTGAAGAAAATACCATGAACTAACTTATCCCTATACTTTACACACTAATGCATCATCAAACCCTAACAACTGCAATCTCACTCGTAGAAATTATACATACTCTTGTCCATGTGGATCACCAGATCACCTGCACTCTGATTCAGGCACTTGCCCACCAGCTGGTCAGGCTAATAAGAAAATTAGCATCTGGTCTAAATATTAGATAAACTATAGTACTTCTTTAAACTACATTCCAACTATTATAATCTAGGTGAGTCTTTGGCCACTCTAGTAGATTTAGGTCGCAGATAAATATGTCTGAGCTTTTATTCTTGTATATAATTTTAGTTTTATTTATATTTGTATAAGTAGTAGTATTTCTATATAGTAGTATTATTATGTAGTTACTATTTCCAAAATTACTTAATAAAGATATAAGCAAGGCCTCACCTTAATACCAAAAAAAAAAAAAAACCAATATTGGTATCATGATTAATAATATTATAAATTCAAACCTTCTAACTTTTTGATCTTTGTAATACAAACCAATAGCATATTTTGATTAAGAAATACAAAATTCATAGCAACACTGAAGTTAAAATTACTAAATTATATACAGTAACTTTAGCTTCATCTATCAGTACCATAATCAACAATGTTTTAAAACATTTTATTAAATCAAGTTAAAAATCATAAAAATTATTAAAAAGTGATTTTTATCATGCCTATCAAATATCGGACAATGTCCGAAAATGTTCAAGTCCGTCATAATTAACTTGAACATCAAAATGTACATTGAACCTAGCTGCTACACCAATTTTGTCACAGATGATCCTTGATTTTGATTGGCTATGAGTGATGATCTCTTAATTTTGATTGGCTAAGAGCAATGATCAATAATTTAGACCAAAGTTACTCAAAATTCTACTAATGAAACCACAGCCACATATTAAGTGAAAAATATTCATGGGCTAATTTTGTTATTGTGTAGGCCTATTTCTCTAAAAATTTTTATTTTGGGAATGAAAAGGTTAAAAAGTTAATTCTGGCCAAAAATTATATAAACAATTATATAATGTGGGCCAAAATTTTGTAGATCACGGCTGTTAGCCAATCAAAATTGAGAATCATCTATGACAAAATTGGTGTGGCAGCTATGTTCAATAAAATGTACAATACTAGCTACAGGTATATACATACATGTAATGAGGCCTGCAGATCACACATTTACTAATTTCTTCCCACAGTTGTAATATTGGCCAATCAGAATACAAAATCAGGTGTAATATGATGATCAAAACAACAATTGCTTTTTTTGAAAAATCACACTTAGTACAAAACTTTCCTAAGAAATCACCTTTTATATACTAACAAAAAATATTCCTTGCAAAATTTTAGTATAATGTCATCTACTAACCCTAATCCCAAATCCTAACTGAGATATTACATTTTATTTAGAAAGTGATATATAAATTGATACAAATAATCTTAGCCAATCACAACAATGGGAGGAAATTAGTAAATGCGCAGATTACAACCATATAAGAGAAACATCTAAAGCGAAGATTATTATAATATATATTTTATTGAATTAACTTAAGAGTTAGTGTCCTCTTAGGTTAGATTTTAGGTAGTTATATATAAGCAAAATTGCCTCTTTGTAAGTTTAATTAACCCATCCAAATTGCTATTTTTTTATTTCTTGACTTGCTTTGATGGTGATTAACAAAATTCTATAATTTAATTGGTTATATGTTATATGATACTACTTTACTTTAATATTTGTAAAGTATTTATTATTGTAAATATTAATATAAAATAACTAGCTTATTTTAAATGCATTTTGGAAGATATGCTTTAAAATCAAAGCAATGCGACAGATTATATGCTAGTTTAGTATAGAACCTAGTAATAGATAGACTACTTAAATTAGATGCTCAAAAGGTAAAAATATGGCTAAAATATACTCTTATCAGAATGTACTTGTCTGAAGCTTCTTGATAAGGGCACTACATGATTCTACAATCTAATAAGAGTGAAAAGCCAAAGAGGCTAACTTTGACCATAAAAAAAAACAAAAAAAACAAAAAGCCTTATAAATCCTTTATTATAGTTTTGTATAGTATTTTGAAATAGAGAATATGATGTTAAATCAGGTTGGTCAAATGCTTCTAATAATTTATCTATTAATTTTCATAATATTTCTTTATGAGATTTTAAATTGCAATCTGTGCATATAACTAATATATCATCAATATAATCTCTAAATAATATATTTATTCGAGCTTTTTCTGTCTCTACTGCTGTGATTCTTTTCTTTAAATCTTTTATATTTTTTAAATATTTTTTCATATTTTGCTTAACAGATTTTATTCTATAAAACTCAAAAGCTTTATCAAGTTCTAAATAGTGGTCTGGTCTTGATATATTTATTGAATATGCATATTCTAACAAAACTTGTAATGTATAATCATTGCCTACTTGAGCTAAATAATAAACAACTAATTCTGAGTAATTAGACTAGCCAGTTACTACAAAAAGAAGTGCAAAGGCAGCTAAGCTATAATACTGTATTAAATAGTTTCTATGTCTAATTCCAAATTTGTGACAAACCTAAAATCCTGTCAATACAAAAAATTAATGCCAAACTTTATAATAATATTATTTTTTATTTCAATATTATCTATACTTAGATTGTGATATTTTATATAATCTATTATAGCACTGCTTTTACAACCTAAATAAGTTCAATAACATGACAAATAGCAGCATAATCTACTACTTTTTCAAGTTTATCAAGAAAAGATACTTCTAAACTGAGTAGCTAATTGATATATACCATATCCTGAAAAATAGCTAATAAAGTAGTTAATATACATTTGCTTATATACCAACTGCCAAGTAGCAACTGAATTTCAAACCTAGTTTTATATAATGATATTAATCGATGAAATATAGCTTGGTTAGCTAATATATCTAAAAAGTTATTTGAACTCATCCTAATATCATTAAAATATATGATTACTGCTTAGTAAATATTAATATCATTATATAAATTGTCTTCAGGCTTTAATATAATGATGTTAGGTTGAAATAGATTACAGCCAATTGGTATATTTTTTCATAGTTCATACTTTATATCAAAGATATTATAATCTTGCCATTTATTAGCTACAATGAATATAAAGTTTTCTCAAATTGTTAAATTTTTGATTTGATAAATTCTGATTGTCTGATTTAAAAACAAAAGCATTCTGAATTAGATAATGCAACCAAATTTAATATTTTATCTAGCAATTGATATTAAGCTACTATTTAAAGTATAAAATGTACTGTTTTTCTTGTTATATTATAAATCTCCCTTCATAGAGTTTTTTCTATATTAATTTGTTCTCACTATTACTTTTTCAATCATTTTTCATATTGATTTGTATGTACTACAACATTAGCAGTACATAATATAGTATATAAAGATGTTTGTAAATGAGGCTTTTAACAAAGCAAACTAAAGATGTAAGTAAACTAAATATTTAGTTCAGAAAAAGCAATTGTTAATAGTACTAAAATTAAAAATTAAAAATTTTTTAAAACATATTTTATTATAATTCTTTTCTAACATTCACCTTTTTTTCACTTTCTTATTAAAACTTTTTATTCATTTTTTTGAATAGTATTTATTAATCAAGAAAAAATTCTAAAAGTACAAATGAAAAACCATTCTGATATTTACTTAAAGAGCTTAGCATTTCTAATTTTGCCTTATTGATACGAATATCTAAGCGAGAATGCCAAAGCAAAATTGCTAAGGCTTTACCTGACTGTTTTGATTTTTTTTTCTAATGTTACAAAATATTTCATTCTTTAAGAATTTTTTAAGATTAACTTTTTTTAATCTAAACATAATTTTTATTTCTAGAAAGCTTAAAGGTTTTGGAATTGCACTTTTTTTGTTAATAAAATTTTTCACTAATTCTTTATTGTTATTAGTTTTTTTATTACATTCACCTTTCAGTTTTTTATTATTATTCTTTTTTTATTTAAATTAATAGTGCTTGATTTTTCAAAGAAAAATATAATCCCTTTAAATACTTTGTCAAGAAAAATAGTTTAAATATTTTTTTTAGCAGTTTTGGACATGTTTTATCCATTTTAATATCAATTAAAGCAATTTTAAAATGTTATCACAATGTTTTTCTATACAGTCATATAGAAGAACTGTACTACATCCTTTTTTCACATACAAATATTCACCTTCTACTATAAAACAGGATGCACAAATATAACATGTCTAGCATTAGATGCCAATTTGTAAAATCATTTTCATGAAATATTGAACAAACTTTTAGTCTAGAACAGACTATCTGAATATTATATTTATATAATTGTTATGAATGTATCTTACAATAACTATTACAACTAAATAGGTATTTGTCATATTCACAAAATAAATATTTTTTTCTTTGAATAAACACTTCATTTATAGAAACTTCTTTTTAGATTGCTATGTAATCATTTGTTATCAAAGTTAAAATGGCTTGAACAAACTCCTAATACATTTAATCTACTTGTTTTTGATGTTATTATAATTTCATCTACTGCTTTAAAATCTAACTCCCATATGCCAAAAAGTTATTTTAATGGTTTACTTGTAGAGTTAGAGCAACATTTTAATATTCTATTTGAGTTGTCTACTAAAACATATGTGCTATATAAATGTTTAATATTTTTAGTATTTTTAGTGTCAATTTTTATATTTACTTCATCATAATAGCCATCTGTTTCACATAAAGATTCTTTACTTAATACTGTATTGATTTCAGATGCAGGCCAATCTATATTAGTTTTTTGTATTGTTTGTAATGCTGAATCAGCATAAATTCTAGAACTTCTATTGCTGTTTCATCAACATGCAGATCATATAAATTTATATCATTTTCTATATTATTTGTATTATGTGTTAATAGTGCAGAAGGTGCAGTTTGTTGTTCATCAAGACTTCCTGAATTATCACCATCATCAAGAATTTTGAAATCTTTGTTAGAATCATCATAAGTATTTATAGTGTTCGAAATCAAGTTGTTCATAATTAAAAAATATATATATATATATATGCCAATCAAAAAATATATATAAGCAGCTTAATAATAACAGTGTAAAATTCAAATCTATTATTTGATTTAAAAACATTTAAAGATTAAATTAAAACAAAGTAAACTGATACTATTTTAAATATTCATTCAAATCCATAAATTGAATAGAGTATAACCAAATAAAAAGAGTACAATAATAACTGTATGAAGAGTTTGACTTTCAAAATGTTCGTTCAAATCCGACACTTGGATAAAATATATAACCCCAAAAATTACATAGACCTAATACAGCTATCATAGAAATTCTATTCAAATTGTTCATTCAAACATATAATTTGTTTTAGACTAAGATAAAAAAAAAAAAAGTAAAATTCACTAATTTTTGTGTAATGTTATTGACAGTTGTCTCTCTTCAATTCAAGATTCTTTAAGAACTAGTCGTTCTACAAACCGTAACTTCCCCAATAGCTAAATATGAAGTTAACTTACGCATTTAATAAAACACAGTAATAGCGAATATTATTATAGAAAACGATATTTCCAGCTTGAAGAGGGAAAAATGTTGTAGTTCAATATGAAATTTGCGATAATCAAGATCAAAATTTATTATACGAGTACAAAACCCACCTCTGCATCGTGACATATCCCCTGACGCTAAGTGTAACAACTGTATATAAATGGGTTCTTTCTTGAAATAAATCAAGTGCAATCCAGTTCAAAATACATATTATGAATGCTGATAAAATACGTTTCATTTAGGTTGAGTATATATGCTTTCAATTACGCAATATCGTTAAACAGTATGTTGCTGAATTAGCATTTAGGCGGTACTTATATTACA
>CAJVPZ010003881.1:0-10529 GCA_910592135.1 Racocetra fulgida | reverse complement strand
AAAATCTCACAAAGATTATAATTCAGCAAATATTTTTATAATAGTACTAATTACAATTTGTAGCTAAGTCATTAATCATCAATTAAGATTAATTTGTTACATATCAAGCCAATAAATTGTGTGTGCGGTGGTCAGAGACGAAATAAATGTAAAGTTAAAATTTTAACAAAATAAGAGCTATCGTTGTTGTAATTGCTTTTTTTGTATTTTAGCTATTATAAAGGAAATGGAAGACAGATGAAAAGTGATAAAAGTTAAATTAATTGAATGACAAAAAAGAGAAATGATACAAATTAAAATTAATACAGACAAATTGAATTTATCAAAGACAAAAAAAGAAAATTAACAATTATATGTACTGTACAATATATCTATTTTCAGTTACAGTACAAAATAATTGTGCAATATGCAAATTAAATCATGTGAATTAATGTATGATTACTTATTATATATGAAATTTTCTTCCTATAGAAATAACAGCTATATATTTAACAGATTGTTTTTTGCCTATTTTATACTCACTAGGCACAAATTAACCAAATATATTATGAATTGGTATGATGCAATCTCTACTAATATTGTAAAAGTCTTGAGCCCAGATTTTCACATTGCTTTGAATATTATCAATCTGAAATGAAATCTTGTTTTGTAATTCAGAGCCACTCTAAACCATCTTACATAAGCCAACCAATGTGTATCTTCTTTTTCTGGTTTATTGACTTTGTGTTCGAAAAAATACTGGACCTGAACTAGAAATACATCCATGGAACCATTATCTTGCACAAACTTCGCAAGAATAAACGAACTCTTTAAATATCGAGGTGTATCAGCTGACCCAAATATTTTAGCTCCAATTCGAATACGTTTGAACAGATTCACCTGAGGCCGGACAATAATTTTTCAGTCAAAACTTCTTGCCTTTTCCCCAGTAAACTTCTCAATTAACAAAAATTCCATGTCATATACATTATTATAATAAGCTATCAGTACATTATATACATAATCTGGCAAGCAAAAATTCGCTTTTTTAAGAGACAGCATTTTGCCGAAAAAAGGTTCAATACCGGTAATTGTATCTTCAATTTCAAGCTGATAAATTTGCCTAAAATGGCAAAGTTCATCAAATTCACAATTGTCATAAATTGCTAAGCTTCCCACAGTTGCTTTTGGCCGTATTAAACTTAAACCTTTGATAAGGTTCAAGTTATTTGATTGAGTGGATATAAGATCATCAAGTTGCCAATTTTGCATAATGATTTGTAATAGCTCCTGTTCTATTTAACGATGACTATTTGGAAAGAAACCTAGAAAGAACAATAAATTATTACTACAAATTTCTCTAAGTACATTCCAGAATCATAGTAAAAAAAAATGCATATATAAAATTAATTGCTTCTAAAAAATTTGTATTTAATTTTTTTAGTGCATGTATCATTTTTAAAATTTATATGAGAAATAATTAATTTAATGTATTTTATAAAGAGTATAAGTACTATAGAGTGTGATAATTTGATTTTGCCAACTAAGTATATAGATTTGTAATAAGTGCAAAATTTTACATAAAACACTTACCAAAATTCTATTCATTCTTTCGAATGAATAGCACCAGAAGGAGTATAATAGGCCGTAGTCTTGACAACATTCAACTATGTGAAGTGATAGGTGAATATTTGGAGTAATTGCCTCCGGGCTATAATTCTTTTCAATCAATTTGGCAACTTGTAATAATCGGAACTGTGCTTTGTCTAATATATTACTATCAATAACCTGTGCTACTAGCAAAAAGCAAGCATCTACAAAATTTGCTAAAATTTTTTTGTCTTGAGTGTCTAAGAGATCCCACATCAATGGAATCGAATATATCATAATAAACGATTTCCATTGGTCAGCAGTAAACATGGAAAATCTGTCACCAGTAGCTATTCTAAATGAGATTCTTCCAATATCAGTTGGTATATCAATATTTTTGCTCTTCGTTCCATTAATTCCAGATTAGATTTCGAGATTTTGATACCATCAATCTATAATTTCTTCATGATCCAACGTGCAATGCCCAAAAACAAGCAGTGCATCAGATCAACAATTAAATGCATTATAGAATTATGGTAAGGTAGGCGAAGTATTTCAGACCATTGAATATGAGTTTGACTAAAATGCTCCTTTCTATCATTTTTAGTTAGTTGTTTTTTCCAAATTAAGGCATTTCAACGGGGTTCTATTGGATCTCTTGCCCTAAACCAACTGTCCATATCATCGAAGCCACCAAAATTTGGGCTTTGACCTTTTCCACTGCTTGCCTTTTTATAACATCTATAATATTTAATATAAAAAAAAAACAATATAGTAAATAAAAAGAATAAAAAACAAAAAAAAATAAAAAGAGAATTTCTATTTTCGGCCAGTTTAAAATTACTCGAAAAACCATAATATCATTTTTATAACTAGAATTATTAGCATTAGTAATATTTGGTTTACTTTAACCTGACGAAAATAGGATTTCTTAACAAAGAAAAAAAAAATTAAAAAACCTGTGACATCCAACTAATGCTGATATATAGCTGCATAACTTTCTTGCAGCCAGAATATCATTGCTACAACATATTACCGCCATTCTAATATTCCTACCAGAAGGATATTTATAAGTTGTTGATAAATTCATACTATTCCAAAATTCAAGTAAATTATCTATAACAGGGGTAAGATAATGATTAATTCTATATGACTTGACTTCTTTTGGTCCTGATATAAGGGCAAGAATTAACATATTCTCTTTCTTAAATCAAATATTGTGCGGTAAATTGCAAATTACCCTGTATATTGGCCCACAACTATAAGATGCAAATTTAAACAGTTGAAACCAGTCTATATTGATCATTATTCCTAGATGTGAGTCAGCGGTTTCAGGTATAAAAAATAACTGTTCTGAATTATTAATATCTGATGGAAATGTTTTCCAAACATTGCTGTCATATATATCAGATATTAAATTAGTTTCATTTCTGTGATTAGCCTATTTACACAAAAGTTCTTCAAATCCCAGTCTTTTGTACATTGTAGATATTTGTGTTTTCAAGCATAGTAATTGATATACTATTTTGGGATGCCAAATATATTTATTACTCACAGGAACCTTAACTAATACTTCAGATCTACAAGGTTGGCGTTGGGTTTGCAGTGGATGACTAGAAAATTCAATATAAGTATATTTAAATCCTGAATTACTAGTACCAATATTATAAAGTTTGTTACAATCATGACAAGCTGCAAAAATTTTATTAATTTTATTGTTTTTTCTGATTTTTAGTAACTTATTGGCTATATAAATCATTGAAGAAAAATTTTCAAATCATCTTATATCAGCATCCATTAAAACTAATTTACAATTTTTAAAAGAAATTCGATCGCAACATCTGAAAGCTGGAACCTTTCTTGATATTTAAATATCAAAAGTAAAATCCAAAAAATGTTTGTACTTCTGTGTGTAAGAAGATTCTTAAAATTTAAATTGTCATTAAGATTCACAGAGTTAGAAGTCATGAATGCCTTGGTCTGTATATCTTTATTATTATAAAACGGGCTATAATCCTCAAAATTACTATTATCCAAAGTTAATTCATTATCAAACCATTGAGGATCTTTCTGCTTATTAGATAAATCATTCAATGAGTAAGTTTGCTATTTATGCTCTAAGTCCAGAATCATTATATTATTAGTTTTGTAAAACTGATCGTGTCTTCTTTTTTTATTAACAAAAGATAAATTGTTGATGGAAGACTCTTTATTATTATCATCATCTATTGATATGGTACTGTCTTAAACATTACTTTTAAGCAAAATAGACTTTCCTTTTACTAAATCTTGGTGCTGCATTTCTATTAATTCGTGTGATTTTCTAGTTCTGATTTCTACTATCTTACTATTACATAGTTGGCAATTGCATGGTATTTTAGATTGAACATTTGTATATAATTTTTTATTTACTTGTTGTTTTCTTGATTGATTAGACATTTTTTTAAAGCATTGTATAGAGATTAGAAAAATAATAGTGATCGAATAGGCTTTATTAATATAAAATAGTTTGAAGGATTAGTTAGTTATATATATTTATTATATTTATTTAATCTTTGGGTTAGATAATTTTGCAAATATAATATGTCAATCTAAGCACAATCTGGCATGACAGATATTTTAAACAACTCATGTAAACATATTTACAATTATCGAATTAGTAAAATAGCAGTTACATAGAGTTATATAAGTTTATTTAACAAAAAAAGAGACAAAATCCAAAATAAATACTTAAATTGAGAGGCATTTGGGATGACTTCCAAAAACCCAGATCACATGATTGTTTCATCAATGAGAAGGTTATATGGTATTTTTTTATTAATCTATATTATAGCTTATTTACATATTGTACATATATATGTAGCTATATCCATCATAACATTCACTTACTTTTTTTCTATTTATTTCCTACAAATTAAATTTCTCTATGCTTTTTTTACTCATTGTGGATTGCACTATTAGTGTTCTGATTTCTCTCAGAATTCAGTCTTTTACAATTCAAGTTAACACTGGTTCTTCTCTTTCTACTTCTCATGTACATACCAATGCCAGTTTTCATAAACTATATATACATGTGGGTCTCTATATTGTCAGCAGTTACTATTTTTTAATTGAATTCGAAAGATGCACATCCCCAAAATCTTCTACATTTGAATACAAAATGTTTTACATTCTGGATTTTATTCGGGTATTGGGGCATTATTTCATTTCTCCTGTTTTATATACAGCCGTCTGTACACCAATAATTATACTGCTTAAAAATTTAAAATTGGTAGGTATAACAAAAATAAATTGCCAAAATTGGCTAAATTTGCCAAATTTGCTATATAAAATGTAACTTTATACGTATCAATTATTCAGGTTGCTTTTCCACGTGATATTATGAAAATAATAACCACTTAAATAGATCAATAATTATTTAATTTTTGACATCAGCATGCAATAAATTGATAGTAAATTGATAATTAAAGGGGACAAATAATAATAAAAATAAATAAGAGTAATAAGGGTATCAAGATAAAAAAACTTGTGAGTTGACTAGCTAATAATTGTAACAACAATGAAAAAAAATCACCATCAGAATTTTAATAATCGTTGATTGTATAAGTTAATGCACTGTAAATAATTTTTATACTCATGTCTGTCATATAAGCTTACAATGCTTTATTATTAATGATCTAAAATTTACTACATTTGATCTATTATGAGTTAATGGCATAGCAATTATTTCTTAAAGCTAGCCCTAAAACAGAGCATTGGGAAATAATGGTCAATAATAATAATATTAACGAATGAATTACATATATATAGTATTTAAAGTTTTAACAATGAAATGTTAAAGAGACAAATCTTACCAGCTTAACAATAAAATTTATTTAAATATATATTTAAATAAAAACCTTAGGTTTATTTTACATGAATAATATTAATACATAGATAAGTACTTCTAAAAGAAACAAGAATTCAGACTTTAAATTTTCTAAGCTGAGTTGATTTAATTATAAGTTCAAAAGTCTGAAATCTAGTTTTCTCTTAACAGTACTCTAATACAAACAAAAAATTGATCGCTTTGTTTATTGTTTTTGTAAATTTTATACCATGCTTAATAGCTGCGCGCAAAATATCTTCATTTACCAACGTGGTTCAGTCTTTCCAAAGTCTTAGATTATTTTATCTTCATTGAGAATTTTGACTCCGAGGTTTCGCCTTTCGTCAAGGATTTCTTCTTTCATCAGATTTTCCTGTTTCGCCAGGGTTTCATCTTTTGCCATTGGTTACTCCTAATAATCGTAGTCCTATTGCAATTAATTGTCGAATATATCCATTAATTATTTATATAAGTTGTCCTTTAATTTCAAAGTTTCTAACTAATAAACCTAGAGTAAGAATATGATCTTCTAAAACATAGCTCATCGTAGCTTCAGTCGAACCATAATTCAAACACCTTAAAATTTATAAATAAAGCTTTAGAACTTTAATCAGGATATGTCTATTAAATTAATTTCATCATTGTAAATTTCATGATTAGTAAACATATTTTATAGTAAATTTTATAAGTCTATATACTTACATTATGACTATAAAATTATTGTTAAAAAATGCTTATTTATATGACAATGCACTTTATTACAACAAAGTATATGTATTTCTGATATTCTTTTTGAATCAAATCTTATAAAAACTAGAAAAAAAAATATTTGAATTTCTTCAGCATACTTTTATATATACATTTACTCAAATTATGCATCACTCTAAGAACTCTTATCATCTGGAATGTGGACGCAGGAGAAGGTTTCGATCAAGAAATAATCGAAGGAGTCAGTCAAGAAGTTACGATCGAAGGAGTAGATCAAGAAGTTATGATCGAAGAAGTCAGTTAAGAAGTCAGTTAAGAAGGTATGATCGAAGGAGTAGAGATAGTAGTTCCGAAAGTTATGATCGAAGAAGTAGAGATAGGCATTCAAGAAGTCATGATCAAAGAAATCAGTCAAGAAGTTATGATCGAAGTAGAGATAGTAGAAATAGTCGAAAAAGTAGTTGTGACAGAAGAGAACGATCAAGAATTTATGATAGTAAAAGCAGTGATAAATGGTCCAAACCAAATAAATACAGTATTTATAATCATTATAGCAAAAATAAAAAGTGCGCTAATTATAAATAACAAGTTATAATTATTGTTAATTTATATTATATGCCAAGTACTGTACTTATAATATTAATATAGGTTTCAGTTATCTGGTTCCGAAGAATCGCACTCAAGATCTTATGACGAGATGGATAAAAAAGGAAAGCAAGTTGAAAAAGGCAAATTTAATTTTATAAATTTGGAGTGCATACGTATTAATTCTTGTACTTACGTATTATAATATGCATGGTTAATATATATATATATTTAGATCAAGTTTTTTCATTAATACAAGATAAAGACATTCAAAAGCTATTTCAAGAATTTATTAAACAGAACCTGAAATTAGATAATACAAGCCTATTTATAGATTATAAAGACCAAAGCCAGGATTTATTAGTCAAAATCGTTCAAGAGTTCAAGGTCAATCAAGCCAAAGTCGATCAAAAACCAAACAGCCCAGTCAAAATTATTCGAGATCACTAAAACAATCGAACCAAAGTTATTCACAAGTTCAAGATCGATATGGGCAAAATAATTTAGAAGTCAAGATCAAAGTTTTCAGAATATCAAACTTAAATATTTACACGTTACTGATCTCTCAAATGATCTTAAATCTGCATTAAGAGTAGATAATTTTTTTATTTCTGTTTCATAAATATTAATATACTGTATAGTATTGCATATAGTACCCCTAAAAATTTACTCCCCTTACCATTATATAGCATTCGTTAGTACTATATGCAGTAATATATGGTAGATATACTGTATATATATTATTAAATAATATTTTTTTCTATATTTAGCATCAAATTAGTTGGATACTTAGAAGGATGCCATCCCAAAGTTAACTAAAATTAGATCAACCATTTTAGTCTCAAGAAAAGTTAGTGAATGACACAGTAATTCTAACCATCAAAAAAGCATTAGATTCATCAATATTTCCAGTTTCTGAGGAAATTATATATAATATTATTCATATTCATCACAAACACAAACGTGAAGTTTATAACATGAAACAACGACCAAAGGAAGATCAAGATAAAGATGCAAGATGAAGACATAAAAATTACCAAAGGAGTAGAGTAAGTTTTATTTAGTATTTTATAAAATGTCTAGAGTACTGCTGTGGCAAAATCTGCACAGAATTTGTACTAATTTAATGATAATTGCAGTAGAATTTTTAGCCAGAGCAGTAGTACCGTACCCTAGACACTCTAGTGTCTTTGTTTTAGAATTGTTACTAATTTCATTATATTTCAATTATATATAGAAATGACAAAATAGAGCTAATACAATCCAACATCTAGTTGCAATTAGAGATCCAGTAATTATGTTTTTTAAAGATCAAGATCTTTTGCCAATTAAAAATAACAACTTATACCATTCACCTAAGAATTCCGAAACTGATGAGGAAAATCTTTCTGAAGAACGAAAGATTATTATAAAGGATTTGAAATAGTGCTCTGATACTGTAAGATTAATATTGGAAGCCATATTATTATTCTTATTATTTATAATTTACTCTAGTGAGACGCCATATGGCATTAGTTAAGTTGCATTATTAAATTATATTACTCATTCTAATTTTTTTGTAGTTACGATCATTTTTATTTGATTACATTGACGTAATATTTGCTGAATCATCAAACTACCAAAGAAACGAGCTCGAACTTATGATACTGATTATTATGAAAAAGAACAATCAAAACCATTCCAAGCACCAGATTGGACGATTAATGGATATAGAGGATCATTGAGAACAGCTATACAAAATGCTTGCTGTGAGCAGTCATCAACTATGCTTTTTCAAACAAATTCCCAAGAAAATACACAAAGGCCTTCACAAATCTCAGATTGCTAAGATACTAATGCGGATTATTAGCTAGAGGTCTATAATTTGGCTTACCTTTTTTGCAATAGTACTCAACTTGCAATTAACAAAAATATAAAAAAGGAAATCTTCATTTATAATTGTATATACACATGCATGTTTGTATATATACACAATTCTGCAATTGCGCAAAAATAATAAATAACTAGTGTATCTTGCATTGCTTGCGCAATGTACTTGAGTATTACAATAAGTGTTAATATGACAATTTTTTATATAACACTAATTTGGAGATCGGTTTTCTCATGCATAACTACTGATTTTTCATTTTTAGCCTTTTAAAGCTTGTTTTTGTAATTGCTGCTGCATTGTCTTGTTAGATGCAGGTTTTTTCTGTTAGAATTATGATCGCATATGACTGTTAAGTGACAATTCTTGAATGCGTGCCAGGTTTATGACACAGTCAAAATTCTTTAAAGTTCTTTTAAGCTAAGTTTGGAGCTTTTATTGTAGTTAGATGTTATAAGAGCATATAGTAAAATTACTAAAGGAAACCCTTTTTGTTAGTGTGTGAAGAGTAGTTTTATATGCAATTTTAAGAAATAAACAATTTTTGACAAAACAGCAGTTGTTTTTAAATTTTCATATTTGTGTTACATTGCACTTGATCTTGAAATCTGATTCAAAGTCCAGGCAATCTGCGCCACAAACCTGGCACATGTTCAAAGAATTGCCTAGTATTAGCTAATTACGTAATAATAGTCCTTATACAGATGTGACTGTATTAGAAGTATTTGGTTGGTTGGTTGTTGCAGACATTTGTGTTTTAATTATATAGATTTTGCACAAACTTAAAATTAATATGTACTTCGAATATTTGTACTATTTTTACTGTACTATATAATAATTGATCGTCAAAGGTGTGTGGAAAAATATGTATGAAATAAGCAAAAAAAACCTGTTAGAAATATAGTTGTTATTCCTATAGAAAGAAATTTTTCATATATTAAAAATAGAGTAAAATGAGTATATTGCTTATTCGAGAAAGAAATTGCATTAGTACTCAAAATCTATTATCTGAATAGACAACATGATCATGATAGGACCCTGAAATACACATAGATAGGTCAGGTTAATTATAGGGTTACTAAAAAAGGAAAGATCTGCATAAAAAACTTCAAAAATAAGCAAAAAAATTACTATAAATAGAAAAGATCTGCATAAAAAACCTCAAAAATAAGCAAACTCATACCTGACCTATCCATGTATATTTTGGGGTCCTATCATGATCGTTACATCTACTATCACATGTTATATATGCAATAATAATTTTATTTCTTAAGACTTGCTAAATAATATAATGTTATTGTTTTTAATTAGAACGCAAATTTGAATGTAAAGCATGTACAGTATAAATTAATTACACTTTTAAAGTAAAACTTATTTTTATTAATTTATTGTTATACTGTATTTATTTATATAAATTATTTAAAATTATATAATTTACCAATCGCAATTCTAACAAATTACAGAATTAGCAAGTCCAATAATTAATAAATTTGAATCCTCAATAAAAGAGGTTTTCTTTATGTAATTTTAAATTGTTTTGGTAATGATATTAAAAGGCTTAAAATATCAACTCTCTTTTATTATATGGGACTTATATAACAACTCGTGCTTTTTTTGAAAGCTTATTCGTATGGGTATATTTGAAAATCATGTGATTTTCATATAAACCTGTATGAATTAAGTTATTTTTTTAAAAAGCTAAAACACAATTCGTTTTTACTAAAAACTATGTAACTTTAAATGATTATTTTAAATTTCTTATCTTTGGGCGAAGACTAATATATATATAAAATTATCAATTTTGGGTAAAGACTAAAGATAATATTTGATCAAGTAGCTCTTATTTGCTGGGTAAGAAATAATATTAATTCAAATATGAAACTATTAACTTTTAAAGAAATGTTTATTTACAATATCTTCACTTTTATTTAT
>CAJVPZ010003880.1:0-10530 GCA_910592135.1 Racocetra fulgida | reverse complement strand
AAAATTTGAAAATTTCATATTAAAATATTTAAAATTTCCAGCTTCAGCCATTTCCAGCTTCAGCCGCAACAATTATTTTTTAAGGCCAATCAATAACGATGAATTATTCTGGTCAATAATAGTACTTTTGCGTTTAGGTGGGATCTTGCCCATGACTTTATTTATTGTTAATACTTTTATTACATGTATTACTATATTTTCGTATTTACATATATCAAGTACACCAAGCTCAGACTCGAATCCTATTGGTTATCTATACATTTGCACGATAGGTATCCCTATTCGCTATCTGGCCACTGATCTATTATCTGCGATCCAAACCTACCAGAGTGGTACGTCCTTATGGATAACACTCACCCAATATTTTTTCACCCTTCACTAGTCCTATTTTGGTACATTTCCTTATAACGTTATTTCCCGCATTTCTCATACCACTTATATCTAAGCTCCTAAATTTGGTAGTCCCTTCTGGGATATGGCCTTATAGCCTTAAGGGCTACTTCCAATCTTGGTTATCTTTAGCTAGACTGCCCAGGTAGTATTACGAAGAGGAACTCATGCTGGCCCAGGTTAAGCCTCGTCATTAACGGCTAGTTTAGTTAGTATGCTGCTGATTCCTATTACCTTTATAGGTAAATGCTCCCGTGTGTTGGTGCAGGCTCGCCGTATTGCATTATAGGTTACCCCATAACTTCCAGATTGTGGATTTCGTATTACTTCTCTTTCATAGTTTGAGCTATGGTGTTCCGATGCCCTGACATTTTAGATTACAGAGCTCTAGGGGTCTAGACCTAGTTGCAGCTTGTGGTCTGTAATACTTCTAATTTCAGTATTTGGTGTTCCTTATCAATTTCTGATATACAAGCCCGATTTGTACAATTGTACTACCAGCCTGATGAATCCAGCCATTTTGAGTTTTTACTACATATCCTGAGTTTCAGCCTTCTCGCTCTGTCTTCACAGGTTTCTTCCTTAATAGGCCAAGTGGCTTGGGGCCAAAGGTGCTTCCGAACTCCGAATGGACCAATCTTTTACCACAAGTTATCCTCATGTTCACCACTTTTCTCACTACTCCAGTTTTGTTACCTTTGTGTTACTCTCCCAATCAAGTACCCCAACCGCTAGAAATGTTGGTACTGCCCTGGTTACCCCTAATCGAGGACTAACATGCGCAACCTTCATGTAACAGAATCTTTTATGACCCATCATACATAGTGCTACCACTCTACGATTGAACCTCCTTCCGGAAATTTCCTTTTCTGGTTTCGTATTTGCACTTGGACTTAACCACAGGGCTCCGCATTCGATTATGGCTTCCTATTGGGTTACAGAAGCTAAAAATCCTAAGATTTTGCCTTCAGCTTGACTCGAATCATCGACCTAGTCTGTGAAGGTTTGGCAGCTTAACCACTAAGCTATAGGGCCCAAACCTTTAGTTTATTATTTACTTTAGTATTATTTTATTATTTCAATATTTGTATTTTTTAGTTAATAGTTATTATTATATTTATTTTAGAATAGAATTTAAAGACATGTATAACAATTAGCCTTAACAGGTGTGGTGACTTAGTGTAGTTGGTAAGTTGTTACATTCCCAAGTGACAGAACAAAAGTTCAAATTCTATTGGCGATGAAATTCAAATTTACAGAATATGTTATGGTAAAACTATATGACATATCGATTAGATAAGTATCTGTGACTTTGGTTATACCAGCTTGTATTAGGAGGTTGCAGAACATTAGTGTAATATATAAGTTATACAAAATCCTAATTAAGTAGCTAAATAAATCTAAGAAATTAGAAGATATGAAAGCTCACTTGGACAGGACAAGAGTTCAAATCCCACTAGTGACGAAATTTGAATTTACGGAATGTGTTATAGCAGACTGTATATAATCTGATAGATCAGCGGATCTGTAAACTTAGTTGTATCAGGGGTTATTGAGAAGCTGTGAAACTGTAGTATAATGCATAAGTTACATGAACTAAGTGAAATGACTGTGTAAATTCAGGTATTGGGATACACAGAAGCCTGTTTAGCAAGTTCTGAGTAGAAAAGTAGCACAGATCTTCAACGGCACTATGTAAAGGATTATCACTGAAGATCTGGAAACTGAACAGAATTGAGGTGTTCGGCAAGGCACCATATCAACCAGGCCGTTGGTGTATTCTGAGAAAAGGTCTGCCCTTCCAGGCTATTTGGATTGGAAGTTTGAGGACCGGTGAAATAATAGACAGTCTATAAAGTGGGTGCTGGGGTTTGGGTGAACTCTACAAGGGCAGTAGTAGGTAATAGTAGCAGCTTTGGCTTGCAAGTACTCATTTTCGGACTTGGTATAAGTTATCAAAAGTCTAGATTAGCCAGATTGTGGGTACAGAAAGCTCTAGCAATGATGACTCGAGGATAAATTAGTCTTAAGGCTACAGTACACATCCAGAACTCTTGACTGCCGAATGTAACAAAGTGTTCTGGTGATACAAGGGGGCAATGTACGTTACAGAGTATTTAAATAAGTAATCCTCTAGTTGGGTTATAGGTATGGCAGCTAGTATAGAACTTATGATATATATCTATATGCGGACTACTTAAATAGGCGCTCAAAAGGTACACGTGTAGCTAGTTGTACTCTTTAATATAATTGGGGTTCCATTGTGAGCTCTTCACCTATTATACTTGAATAAAAACCCCTATATCTAAGAGGCTAGTTAATAAAAAAAAAATTGAAAGCCCACTTGGAAAGTTCTGAGTAGAGAAGTAGCACAGATCTTTAATGATACTATATAAAGAATTATTATCTGAGAAACCAGATACTAGCAGTAAACTAAACAAGAACCAAGTGTTTGACAAGCATTATATTAACTAAACCACCGGTCCAGCCAGAGAAAAAAAGATTCATTTAGAGTACCAGAAAATACTCATTAGTCCTACTTGGGCCATCTGAATTAAAAGTTTAAAGCATCATTAGTTAGCATTAAAGTACTGTTAATAGTTCATAAAGTAGATACTGGGATTTAGATAAACTTTGCAAGGACACAGAGTAGATAACAGTAGTAGAGGTAAAAAGCTACAAGTATTTAGCTGCAGTCTAGATGTAAGTTATCAAAAATCTATATAATATATGTATAGAATATAAACTACTCTAGTACAAGAATAAAGTAGTCTTAAGGGACTTTAGCAGCAATTCCTCTTTAGGGAGAATATCTAACAGCACTAAGTTAATTAGAAGATTTAATTGGGTAACTCAAATAATAGTAGAATATAGGTGTAACATCTAGTGTAGAACCTAGTAATAGACAAACTACTTAATTAGACACTCAAAAGGCACAGATATAGCTAAAATGTATCTTCATTAATGTAACAAAGTATGGAATAGTCTATATAGTTGCCTTGATATTCAATCCAAAGTTTAATAAAACGTTCCAGACCCCAAAGTGATTATCTTAATATTAAAAAAAAAAAACAATTAGGCTTAATACTTAATGTTGCAGATTAAAATGAAATCTAATCTAAATGAAACTGAGAACTTCTTATACCTACTCTTAGAGCCTATAAAACTCACATATACTTATTTATTAATAAACCTAACTCTAAACTCTACTCCTGATACTAAAAAGAACTTTAAAAAATATTCCAAAAAATTTTAAATTTTTCTTAAGAATAGAGGGTACGATTTGTAAATTATATATAAAATCAGTAGTATTTTGTTTTATTTTTTTAAATTAACCAAAATTTTATTTTATTTTATTTTTTTTAATATTAAGATGACCACTTAGGGGTCTGACATGTTTTATTAAACTTTGATTCAAATATCAGGGCAACTATATAGGCTACTCCTGACTTTGTTACATTAACGAGAATACAACTAGCCATATATACAACTTTTGGTTGTCTATTTAAGCAGTCTTGCATATATAACCCATATGAACTACATTAGATGCTATACCTATAACCTAACTAATAGAATTATTTATTTAAACCCTCTGATCAACTTAATGCTGTCAAATATTCTCCTCAAAAAGGAACTGCTAAAAAGGCCCCTTAGGACTTGAAAGCAGACACACACTTCCATATAGAAGGGTCCTTTATCCTCATAATAAACCTACTAGAGCGGTCCATATTCCACACATGTATTATCTAAATTTTCAGTAACTTACACCTAGGCTGAGACCAAGTACTTGCGGCTTTTTACCTCCGCTACCATTATCTACTTTGTGCCTTTGCAAAGTTCACCCAAATCTCAGCACCCACTATACAGACTATTTCCTATATACTTGTTGTTCCAAACTTCTAATCCAGATGGATCGGAAAAGCTGTAACCTGCCCTTAGTCCCTATGGTTGAGTCTTTTTCCTCTGGTTACTCTCCAGCGGCCTGATTGGTGGAGTGCCTTGCCAAATACTTCAGTCCCGTTCAGTTCTCCAGTTTCCTGATTGATAATCCTTTATATAGTATCATCAAAGATCTGTGCTATCTCTCTACTCGGGTTTTGCTAAGCGGGCTTCCATATGCATCACCTCGAATTTACATGACTACTTCACTCAGGTTTTGTGTAACTCGTACATTACACTATTGTTTCACAGTCTCCTAGTATGAGCTGGTGTGGCCTAGTTACAGATGTCAATCTGCCTTTACACTTACAGTTGCCGTAACACTATACTAAAAATTCGAATTTTCATTGCCAATGGAATTTGAACTCTGTTCTTGCCACTTAGGTGTGCGACAACTTCACCACTTCACTAAGTCACCACATCCTTTTAACCAAAATTTTATTAAGAAAATTGGTTTTATATTTTTAATAAAATTGTAAAGTAGGTTTTCCTGATTCTAACAATAACAAAATTATTAAATTAGGATTAAAACTTAGCGAGATATAATTATTTTAAAGTTTAGATAGTGTTAATTATTTATAAAGATCATATAACATCAGCCAATTAGAATCAGGCATTTTGTACTACCTAAAAATTTTAAGGCATTCTAGAAAAACTTTACAATATATGCAAGTATGTTTTTTTAAATTAATATTGCCTCTAAAAGTTTGACTATTTATAAATAGGAGTTTGTATCTACAAGCTACAAAATTTTGATAAAAATTAATTGTGGCTTTAAAAAATTTTATCAGTAACACATTTTTGTTACCTATATAAAGTTCTGATCTATCATACAGATTATATGAAAATGATTGACATTATCCTCTATCCTTAAAAACAAAAAAATTTTGTTTTGATCAAATTTCATTTTAATCTGTGACACTTAATGCTTAGTGATTAATGACTAGTGGTTATGCTTAGTGATTATTAATGATTAATGATTAGCGATTAGTAATTATACTTAGTGATTAACAATTACAATTAATGTTTAATGCTTAATAATTAGTAATTACAATTAGTACTTAATACTAAATAAACTATGCTTAGCTGCAACAATTAGCAATTAGCTCTAAAGATATAAAAAGACTGTAAATTTTTTCAAATATATATTAAATCTGTTTATTATCTAACTTAGACCCAGACTCTTTTCTTTCTCTAAATTCTTTTATATAATATTATAAGATTTTTTAGAAATAGAAATCTAAGAATAGCTTATCTTATTTATCTTTAATAAATATATATTTTATTTATAAACTATTGTCTATCCAAACTGTTATAGAGAGAAAAGTATAGTTACTAAAAAAAATAAAAATTATACTTATCTCTTGGATACTTTTATAAATCTATAAAAGATCTCTGTAGCTGTATTATTATTATAATACTACTATTAAGAAGGTCATGTTACTGTAACATTTAGTGCTTTCTGATAGAAAACATTTTCAAACCATTATCAGACAATATTATTCTAGTTTCTCTTAATTAATAGCTATTTATCAAAGGATAGTTATTCTAAATTGAATTAAGTATTGCAGATACAACTCCTGCTTCCTAGTTTATTTTAGCTAATGCCTAGATGATATTATCCTAGGATATTAAATGATTTTTCACAAACCAAAATATAAGTATAAGGATTCAATTTTAAGAACAATTGAAAGATTTTCTATAAGCCAAAGTGTAGACATAAAGATCCAACTCCAAAAAATATATTATTATTATCTTCTCTATTCTAGCCTAATAGACAAAGGCTTTAGACTTTATTCTATAACTAATAGAATTACTCAACTACATAATGAATATATTAAAAATCATAAATATGAACACAACTAAAACTCTGCTCTTTCTTATACAACTTTACAAGCTTTAAATCTAAATCTTTCTTGCCAAGCTTGCTTTCTTCTATCAAGGACTAGCTCTTGCACTTTTTATTGATCTTACTTAGAAAGATTTTGGAATTGATATTTTAATATCTATTCTGCTTACTTCTATATCTTCAAAACTATTGCAAATTTTGGGTATTTAACTATAATCTGAAACCAACTCTCCATTCATACTATTATCTAAGATATTATTTTTAGTTGTTAATATAACCAAATATTAGAAATCTAGACTTATATTACTCACTAGATATACAAACTTTACTGCCTTACCTACTATCGACTTCAAATATCAAAACATCTTTGATCATTATATTAACCTAGTTTATGATTTTGGATATGAGAAACTAAAACAATTTGAAAGATATTTTGAAAATCTAGAATCTTTTATATAATATCAACTAGTGACAATTATAGTTTTAATTACCAAGATCAACAAATTATACAAAAAACTGCATCTTCTCCTAGTTTACCTATATACCAAGATGAAACAGATAATCTTTATTACTAACCTCCTCAACATTTACTATATTATACCTTTGAAGTACATCAAAAACAATTTATTGAAGTAGATCTTGTTCCTTTCTTAAAAGCAGATAGAAAAATATACCTTATACAGTTTGCTATATATCATATTTATGCTTTATAATATTTATTATATAATTTAGTTTACACTTTAATCTTTAAGAACTTTCTTTTAGAGTTACCTATTTACCAAAGCATTTATATAATTATTATACTTATATTTATATATTATAAATAATACAAACCTGATTTTAAAAATAGAATAGAATTTTTAATTAAATTAATTATTAAGCTATCTAGCTATATATTAATAATAACCAAAAAATTTTAAACTTTTTAAATAGTTTTAATTTTTTATTTTTAAATTCTTTAGAATTAAAATTTTATTAAATAATCTTTCTACTTTATATAACTTATACAAATGCAATTATTTATATTTATCTATTTGTTATCATTACTATTATACAGTGCAGAATACTATAAACCAGCATTTTTTTATATATATTTTATAAAACTTAATATAATTTAAAAACAAAAAATTTTTTTATTTAATTTTTTTAGCAATTTGTAGCTTTAAGTCTAAGCTACAAATTAGATAGAAAAAGTTTTACTTTATTTAATTTTAAGAAGTTATATTAATTTAAAGTTTAATAAAAAATTAAAAATTTAGTATTTATCATCTTTTAAAATTAAAAAAAAATTTAGTATTTATAGAGTGTAGCAACTTAGTGAAGTTGTTAAGTTGTCGCACCTCTAAGTAGCAGAACAAGAGTTCAAATTCCATTAGCAACAAAATTCAAATTTACAAAATGTATTACAGCAGATTGTGTATAATCTGATAAATCATCAGATCTGTAAACTTGGTTATACCAGCTTATACTGAGAGGCTATAAAACATTAGTGTGATGTATGAATTATACAAAAACTAAGTAAAGCAGCTAAGTCAATTCAGGTATTGGAGCACACGAAAGCTTGCTTGACAAGCTCCAAGTAGAGAAGTAGTACAAATTTTTGATGGTATTATATAAAGAATTATATAAGAGATCCAGACACTGATTTTAGTGATCTTGATACAAACCAAGTGTTTAACAAAACACTATATCAACCAAGCTGCCAATAAGTAACCAAAAGAAAAAGATCTAACCGTGGAGACCAGAAGCAGATCACAGCCTCTTCAAGCTATCTGAATTGGAAGTTTAGATTATTAACAGAAACTTAGATACTAGTGATAGTTTGTATAGTGGATACTGGAGTTTGGGTGAACTCTGCAAGAGCAGTAGTAGGTAATGATAGTAGCTTCAGCTTGCAAATATTGATCTCAGACTTAGTGTTAATTACTGAAGACTAGGTTAGCCAGATTGTAGATATGAAAAGCTTTAGCAATAATGCTTCGATAATAAATTAGTCCTAAAGCTATACTGTAATATGCATTTAGAACTTTTTGATTAACAAATATAATAGAGATATTCTGATAATACAAAAGGGATATGTATGTTATAGAGGGTTTAAATAGATAACTTCTTAGTTGAGTTATAGATATAGCAAATAGTGTAGTCTCTATAACATAATACTAATATACAGACTACTTAAATAGACAATCAAAAGTTGCATGTATAGCTAGTTGTACTCTCTAATATAATTGAGGTTCTGCTATAAACCTCCTATTCAATATATATAAATAAAACCTCCTATGCCAAAGAAGTTAGTTAATAAAAAAAAATTTAGTATTTAATATATAAAGCAAAGAAATTCATATATTATTTTTGACTAATCACAATTAATTAGATTATATTAGCCAATCAAAATGATAATTGATTGTGTAATTTTAAAATTTAGTGCATTTTACTAAAAAAGATGTTGCTTTATGCTGATCTGCACTATACTAGCTTTTATCTTCATTAGATAATCTGTTCATCTAACCTACTATACAACCTTATTAATAATTCATCACAATATATTTTCAATACAACTATATTTGATACTACTTCTAATACTATAGCCAATCTTTATTATTAAATTATACAATTATACTATATGTCAATATACAGTATACCAGATATATTATTAGTCTTTTAACATTATCTGGTCTAGTATCAGATGAAATTATTACTTTTGTTTCAAACTTATTAACTCAAAAAATAGTATAATATTTGTAATAAAATTCCTACATTATTTTAATTAACAAGTTTATTATAAATTTGAATTTTTTACTGTATTTCAAGATTAACAGCCCATCTTTTTACTAATAACTCATTTTCAATCCTACTTTATACACATCTCAACATCTTCTTTTTATACTATTAGCTCTAAAATAAATTCTTGATATATACAATAGATCAAATATCAAACTAATATCTCTTTTTATAATATTTTAAAAGTAAATTAGTACTTTATATAAAAATCTCAATTAAAAATTTAATAAGATAGAAGCATAGCCTTACTATTAATATTAAAAAAAAAATTAAAACTAACTATTATAAATATATAAAAAAATCTTTTTATAAAAATTCAATAAAGATAAATGCATAGCCTTACTATTAATATTAAAAAAAAAATTTAAAACTAACTATTATAAATATATAAAAAAATCTTTTTATAAGCACATCTTAGTAAAATTCTCTTTACAATTATACAAACCTTTATTTTGAGGAGTGATTATAGGAAGGTTAGGCTGTATATATTTTTTAGAGTATTACTAATTTGCCTCTCTAATTATATAACTACCCATTATTCTATCTTAAAAATTAAACTAAATAACTATATTTGATACATTAAATAAAAATATTCCGCACTATAAAAAACCTTATTCTAGCCTATCTTTAACCCTAACCCTAAACTTCTCTTTTTATAATATTAATTCAAATTTTAATTTAAAATTTAAATACAATTTATAATAAATAACGGGTGGTTTAAATTTTATAATTTTAACCAGGTGTTAAAATTAGTTAAATTCTATTTTTTATTAAATAAAAAAATAAAATATAAAATTATAATGGTTAGCTAACAGATTATGGTCACACCTCTGGCGAGTTGGCATACCTATATTTGATTATTTTACATTTTATTTAACATTACATAACACAACAATTTACAAATAATATATAGTAAGTTGAAACTAATAATAGATTAAATTAATAATATATTAAATTGATACTCTAAATGATATAAATTAAATAATGGCATGGGGGACTTTAAGTATAACGATAATAGAGACGAAAATGCAAATACATGCAAGAAAAATTGAGCAATTCGCCAGAGGCGAGACGTTAGTGAATTGACCAAAAGTATTTATTGTCGCAGCTGATGCTAAAGGCTGATGCTGAAATTCGGACCTATTTTAATATGAAAATCTAAAATTTTTTTAGTGTTTTTTGATCGCTTTTTTTTAGGGTTAGGTTAGGATTTAGGGATAGAATTGATAATTAAAGATTATATGTGAATTTTAGCATGGTTTATATTGAGACCCCAAATTTTAGCACCAGCTGCGACATTTATTTTAGAACTTTTTATAATTTATTATTATATTATTATATTATTATAGAATGGATTATTAACTTGAAGGTTCTTATCTTTTTATAAAGTCGAAATTACAGCATTTTAAGAATTTCAAGAGGGTTTGAACCATATATTCTCTTAATCCACAGGCCAAATTATTGCAAATTCATTGAAAGGAACAAATTTGTGTAAATGAAAGGTTTTATTACTCATAATAATGAAAAGAGCTTTGTTACATTAAAGGCAAATTTCATTATTCATTCTTTAC
>CAJVPZ010003879.1:0-10536 GCA_910592135.1 Racocetra fulgida | reverse complement strand
ATGCATAAAATTTTAATATGGAGTTAAATAATTGATGCGCCTAAATTTTATAAGTAAAATTTAGGCAAATTTTGCTTTCTAGGATTATTTAATGATTAAAAAGTTGTTAGTTTTTTAATTTTGGGTAAAAGTTCGCCAATTCTCTAGCATTTGAAGGTTTCCTCACAAAATTTCAATGTGGTTGGGAGTAAAATGAAGAATAATCTAGTTCTTGAAGTTGTTACTGTTTGTTTATAAGTGATATATGCCATTTAGCCAAAATAGGTAATAAGGAGCGTCAAATGAATTGACGCTTCCTTATTACTTATTTTGGTTAAATGATGTATATCACTTATAAACAAACAATAAAAATCATAAAAAAATTTGCCAATTTGTGAACCAGATTATTCTTCATTTACTCCTAACCACCTTGAAAGTTTGTAAGGAGAACCTTCAAATATTAAAGAATTTACGAACTTTTACCTAAAATTAAAACTAACAACTTTTTAATCATTAAATAATCCTAGAAAGCAAAATTTGTCTAAATTTTACTTATGAAATTTAGGTGTGTTGATCATTTGACTTATATATTAAAATTTTATATGTAACAAATTGGATGTTGATATATAATTTGCTTTAGTATAGACAAACATCATAAGATAACAAGAATATATAATCATAATTAGAAAATTGTATATTTGATTAAATAACAACAGAGTTGCTATTTTTCAAAAAAAGCCAAAATTCAAAATTAAAAGTATTTAAAATTTTGTCTATAAAACTGTCTTTGAGCTTTAATTATTGTTATAATCATAATTAATTTTTATTTTAAAAAAAGAAAATATATACTTTATACTGAAATTATTAATAACCTCTCTATAATTATGTTTTTTAATTAAAATTTAAAGTTAGAGTGCAGTTTAATACTAAAATAAAGATTAGATACTCCTAAATGTTACTCCAAATGCAAAATGCATAATAGTTATTTGGTCTCATATTGGGTCTTATAGATAAATGCATGTTCTTTATTCTCTAAATATACACCAACTTCTTAAATCCTAAATCAAGAATCTTAAAATAAGAGAGTACTAATGTATTCTTGCTCAGTTAGAAGATTAATGTACATAGATACAGAGGGTTTAAATAAATAATCCCTAGTCAAGTTATAGGTATAGCAAATAGTGTAGTTTCTATGGTGTAATAATATGCATACTACTTAAATAGACAACTAAAAGTTGTATGCATAGCTAGTTGTACTTTCCAAATATGTGTATCATAGTGTTGAATAAGTTTTATTAATTTCAATAAAAGATAAATAAGAAGGTTTGACAAATAATAAGTGTGGCAAATAAGAGTGTAACAAATAAGATATTACTAGTGTAATGATTAGTAGATTGACAGGATTGTTAAGAGTTAAAATTTGTATAAATTTAAATAAGATTAAAATTGTATAAATTGATTAATAATATGGATTAGTAATTGAGATCTGCAAGTTTGGGCATTCTAGGGAAAACAGAATCTCCAAAAAATAAAAAAAAATTTTGTAGAAATTAAGTAAAGTTTTTATAGCAGAGTTTAAAAATATGACAAAAATCAGGTGATTTTTTAGGAGGAGAAGAATAAAAAATTTAAAATTATATATAAAGACCTGATCAAGATATATAATAAAAGGGGAGAGAGAAGGTAAGCTTCTGATAAAAAAAATCAGGTGATAAATGACATTGCTCTTAATAGTATTTTAATAATAAAATTTGAAGTATTTATCTATTTAGATGTATTTTATATCAAATTAAAACTTTAGTAGTACTTAATATTTTTCTATTAATAAACAAGAAAGATTTACTTAATAAAATTTAAATAAATAGCAAAAATATAAATTTTGGAAATATAGTTATAACTCAATAGCAGAGAGTTTTAGAGCTATAAAACTAGAATGTTTATAAGTAAAATTAAGTGTAGAACAATTTTACTTAAGCAGCCAAAGGTAGTTTACTTAATAAAATTTTAAGTAAATAGTAATTGTTTTTAAGAAGAATTTGGTACAAGTGATCATCAGGAAGAGTTAGTGATTTGTGTCTTTAAAAAAATATCTTAATATATGGGGCTTTTTAATAGAAAGGGAAAAGATTTCTTTTAAGTAAAAGTTTTTTAAACTTTCAATTAAAAAATCTCAACAACTATTAACCTAAATTTAATAAATTTTTTTTTATTTTAATTCTATAAAATTATAAAATTAAAAAAAAAATTTATATTAGATTTAATTTAGTAGTTATTAAGATATTTTAATTTAAAATTTAAAAAAGGTTACTAAAAACTTTTTTCCTCTTTTCAATTGAAAAGTGTACATATTTTTTATTAGCTTGTTTTATAAATAGATCTTTTATAAATAATCTATAAATAATCTTAAAAAACTTTGTAAAAATGCAAGGTTAAAACCACCTATAAAGTAATGCAAATATAAATTAGAGCTTTAGAGGAGTTCTATTCTAAAGTAGTATATAAAGCAAAGATCAAAAAAATTAATTCTAAAGCAGTTTAGAAGACCAGCTCTCTAAGTTCATATATACAATAAAAAGAAATGCTAAATGTGTTAAGGTTAAGCAAATTATGAACAACCTTGTGATGCAACATAATATTCCAAAAGTCTTGTTATAAGTATTTTTATAATGCAGTACTGTTGGAGTTATGTAGAGGTAACCATTATTCTCTACAAATCAATAGTTATACATAAAATTTTTAATTACATGAATAATATTATCATCTAAATTATCTCTTAAACCGTTTGAAATTCAGGGCAAATTTGCCTGAAATTTTCCGAAATTCACTTATATTACAACTGCGCACAAAATAATAGCAAATATGATACAAAACTTTATACCGCAATATAAAAATACTATAAATTTTATTCTTTATATTCATGATACTCAATAAAACAATCTGGACATTGCTTATTGAAACATAAAGGCATATTATATGTTACGCATCACACTTGACTTTGTGGTGAATTTTTATTATGTTTTTCTTGTTCGTCATATTTTGAAAATGGCACCAAACACAGGAACCTCTCTGTTCACGATATACTGAGTAGTACTTTGTAGAAGTAATCATTCAATAGGTAAGCCAAAATTTTTTGTAATATAAAATGGCCTATATAAATTTTGATTATCCTGTAATTCTGACTGAATTATTGCCTTTTTTTTCTGTATATATTGACTCGTTTGACTCATTTCAAGTGACTCTTTTACCAAACTCCATGCTAAGTTTATCCTAAAATTTTTGTGCATCGTTACTAAGTTAAGCTTTTTTGAAATTAGAAAAGTATTAACGATGCTGGTATCCAGGAGCCAAAAAAATAATGGTATCCAAGTGCGACGTACAGGAACTTGCATACAATAATAACCCCTTAATTGATTGGCTATGTCAACACTACCCATATGTTAGTTGTAATCATCTATTACAGCTGATATAGGAAGAACTTTCTTACTTGCATTACCAAACACACTACGTACTTTCATAGCATTTGTACTAGTTGTTCGTGGCCTTCTCCTTTCTCGTTCTACTCGAAATTCTTCACTTGAAATTTCGTGTATGGTCGTTAACATCATCACTGGACCGTTATCCATCTAAAACACAACTAAAACATCATCCACAATAGCTTCAGAAAGAGTATCCCATTCTAATTTTTGCGATTTTTTTATTTTTAAACAAGTAGAAAATTTTGAAGTGTTAGTTCTTACTGTTTTGCAGCCACCATACCAATTTTTTTGCATATGACTAATAGATTAATACTTGTAAAAAAATTATCTATATAAATATCAAATAATTTACCCTTTGGAAGTTGAGATATCAAGTGATAAACCTGCCAATCAATTTTGTTAACATTCGGAATTGGATTTATTTCAGAATTAGATTTGATAAATTCAATACGGAAAGTAAAAACAAAACAATAAGTATATTCCGAATCGCATAGTGAAAGTATTTTGTATCCCTCTGGTGTGGGTTTGTTTTTAATTCGCACTGTATGACTGCTTCTTCCCTGAAATCTGGCCACCATTTCGTCGATTGAAACTTGCAATTTTGGTAAATATATCGATTTAGAAACTTCTCGAATATGTGTAGCCAAGGGTTCAACTTTTGAATACCATGGTAGTTGCGACATTTTTGTTTCAATTTTTGCGATATGAATATATTGCTTTATCTTTTATTTAAAAAAAAAACATTTAATAAAATTAAAAAAAAAAAAAAAAAAACTAAAAATAAAAGTAACTTGTTCAAATCGAACTAAGGTCATATATTTGGTAATTCTATGTTGCAGGTATTTCCAATCCGTTTCCAATAATCCTCCCTGCTTGGTAATTTAAACATGCCCATATATATTATCAGAGCAAACTATATTAATAATTCTTTGATTGTCAAAGAAACCCATCCACATCCTTTACCAGCTGATTTTGCAATTGCATAATAATTCGTATTTTCAACAATTGTATCTAATTGAAAATTATAAAAAAATAGATGAAAAATCGAATATGGAGTAATTTCACCAACAGCTAATTTGTCAGTTACTTTTACTTGAGAAATATGATGTGGTTTATCATGTTGAAATTTTTGAAATAACGGTGGTAATGGTAAATTGAACAAATTGGATTGAGATACTTTTTTTTTTTTTTTGCTCGACTATATTTATTAGTTTTAATGTTTTTTTTTTATTTTTAATATTAATGGCTTCTTCTTTAGTTTCATTCGTAGTTTCTTCTTCAGTTTTATTGGCGGTTTCTTCTTCACTTTCTTTGGCAAATTCATCTTCAGCTTCATTACTATCATCGTCAGTAATATCTCTAATATTATTTTTAATTTCATTTTCAATATTTCATATAAGCTCAAAAACATATGGGTCTTTATCTTCGGTATCATCATCTATACTGTATGTCTTGCTGTTTAAAAAATAGTATTAAAGTGGTACGTAAAAAAGAAAATAACAGATAAGTAATAAAAAAATTATGATGATCGTAATCGGCTAATAGAATATGATCGAATAATTTCCAAAAAAAAAGAACAATGCCATATTTAATACTAGAAATAAATGAATTTCTAAATAAGTAAAAGTCAGGATTTTCAGATTAAATAAGATAAAACTTTAATTTTTACTGTGATACATGTACTACATCAAGAACCAATCAAATTTCAAAATTTCAGGGCAAATTTGCAGGAGAAACAGTTTAAGGGATAACAATTTTGAGTAATTTTGACCCAAATATTGGTTATTTGCTGAATAATATTGACCAGATATTTTGTTATTTATACAAATTGTAAATATTTGGCATTATGTAATTTTGCATTAAAAAATAACAGTCCGTTGCTGCGCCATGATCAAATGAGTTTGTCAGATAATATATCGATATATGTATATAAGTATACAGTAGATTAGTAAAATTATGTATTTGGGCTTTGTCTGAATATTGGCCTGAATCAAGTTCAATTTGGTTATGGTTAAATTCTATTTAGGCCATTTCTAGTTGATTAAGTCGATATTTAGGCTCAGGCATGGGGGATTTAAACAAACAAATGTAGTCCCAAGAATTTTTATCAAATCTACATTAATCACATGATTATGAAGTTTATGCTGCATTGTGATTGGCTTGTTTAATTTTCGGGGGGAGGCCGTTAAGGGGGATGACGTTAACGTACAAACCAACTAAAAACGGCCTTAATCTAAAATTTTTTTTTGTTCAAAAAAATTTATTATGCCCAATTGAATTATTCGGACAAATTGGACATTATCCAATATTATGACATGCCATCCCTATTTGACCTCACTAAAAATTTTACATAATACATCATATGTCTGTTAACGTTAAAAGTGTACATACGAAGATACTAAGTATTTACATGTGCATGTATGCTGCGTACTTGGATTTGTTACGTAGTGCCTTATACGTAACAAATAAAAACTTTAAATTGTACGTATGGATGGCGTTAACGATGATAGTTTGCATATTTGGAAATATTATTTTTAATTGCTTGCACTAGCCATGCGGGAGGTTGTCTCCGGGTTCCTCAGCCACATTACAGTAAATATTCAAGTGACCATTATCATTATAATCATATGTATGCACATGCAGTTTTTTGTGACGCTAAACTTTATTTGTTACAATGTTATTTACGTACTATAGAGTATCAAAAGAAAAAAGTTTAACCCAGAAAATTCTACGTGCAGTAAAATACATAATGCATATTTCTGTTAAAAAGAAAAAAAGACTTTATTCGCATTAAATGTAAAACTGAACTTTGGGTAACACCTTTATATTGAATAATGTTGCATTGAATTAAACTCTTACTTAAATTCGCATATAATTATATTAAGCGTGAAACAGCATTGAACCATAAGAACATGTCGAATTCATGCTAAGCTCAAGCCAAAGTATACTTTAAATTTTCTAGTTTAAATTGCTTAAACGACAGCCAGCCAGATTATATAATGATAATTTTATCAATCTAGGTTTTAGATTCCTACATATGCTGTGGAGTCCTTCAAATAATGTCAGAGATCTGTTAGCTTCGATGCATGTTCTATAACTCCGGAAAAAAAGGAATACTACTATCTTGCTTTGTTTAAGTAAACTATATGCACGAGTGTATTATGTATGTCAAATTTAGTATATGCAACATTTTTTTGCATAAAATGCTAGTCTAATATTGTTATAAAGCAGCAAAATTGGCATAGCGTTGACAAGGATGCATATTTCCGGGAAATACTAAGCTAATGTGGTTCTATTGGATCAAGTCCACGTCAGGTGGCTGGTTGAATTTCCCGGAAGGGAAACTCTAAATAAAATTTAATGGCGTAATACTGCCACAGTTCGATTTCCGTTTCGCCAAAAGACATCAAATATTAGCCATCATTCAATAATAGTAGCACAAATTCGGAGAGTTGTCTCAGTCGAATAAGCTAAAAATTATTTTTTTAAATAAAACAATTAATATACGAAATGAATACAAGCTTTTTTTATTTAAAGGCAATGCCTCCTTGATCTTTGAATCCTCACTGAAGACTTCCAAAACATTATGTCATACTCATTGATGACAGAGTCAGGGGAAATGCAATTCATTTTGAATATTTCTTCCGAGATGGGAAGCCCTGAAATCTCATTTGAAGATGAATTGTCCAATAGTCCTCCTTATCCATTAACACTTAAATTCAATGAATTAATTGCACCTTCAAAAACATCGCGAACAACAAGAAGACATGAAAAAAATCCCGATTCATTACCACCACCAAGGCCTCAAAATGCTTTCCTTTTATTTCGTAGAGATTTTAACGAAAAATTAAAGCAAAGAGGAATAAAATTGAAATTTGTAGAGTTCTCTCGTTTGGCAAGCAAAGAGTGGCGCAAGCAACCTCAAAAAGTTCGTTGTTTTTTCGAATTTCTCGTTGATTCGGCTAAAAAAAGACATCATCAAATATATCCGGACTATACATTTTCGACGAAAAGATCGAAAAATAGAAGGGGTGAAAAAAAATTAAAAAATACTAAAAAATCTTCTAACGCTCATAGAAAAGTAATACCCGAAGCAACTCTAAATAATAATACTACCGAAACTGGTCAAGTAATCTCGAAACTTTCCGATGCTTTCGCAACTTTAAATATTCGTGCTACCGAAACTAGTCAAGAGACCTCGGATCTTTCTGAATTTTTTGATTTCGATGCTTTCTATTCGAAACGTTAGCTCTTTCTCAAAACAAAAATTTTTTCGCAATTTACATTTATGAAATTTATTGTTTATTATTGTAGCGAGACATATAATATGGCAAAAAAATATATGCATTATGGTACAAAGATTTGTCTTATGGTACAAAAAATTATGCACAAAAAAGGGATATATTACTACATATGACAAAAAGGGATATATTACTATGACAAGAAAAGGGATATATTACTATAGCAAAAAAAAAGAGGACCATTTTTTAACATCATTTTAGAAATTACAAATATGCCGAAAAATTGGTGATTAAAATATATATGTCGTGTTTTTAAATATTATAGTTATTTGTTATTTGTGGTGGCATTTTAAAGATTTTTAAATAAAATATTTAAAATAGAATCTTTGCCGTATAATACCATGGCAGGGACGTATTACATAAATTACTTTGTTACGTTTTCATGTAAATTACATTGTAACTTACGAAATTGTAATGTAACTTTACATTTAATAGAATAGTGCATTGTCACATGATAATTTTACCGACATTACAAATGTTTAGGCAGCACTAATAGATATCCATCATTATGTTCGGAATTTATTTTTAATGCAAGCGTTATAAAAATTTTGCAAAAATTATTCACATGATAAAAATTACATGTAATTTTGATTTTCAGAAGATTACACAAAATTTCGTAAAAAATATATATATTCTTTCTGAAATTATTGTCATTACTGTTACTACTGTTACTTTTAGTGACTTCGTTGGCGCCGTATCTTACTCAGATAGGCTATGTGCTGAGAAGTGGGTCCAAATTAACATATCAACCGATTTGGTTTGGCCCCAAAATTAGCCAATCATGATTGAGAATTATTTGTCGTTAAAATTTATTATGGAGTAAGTTTTTACAAAACCGGTTTTTTAAGCTTACTTTGAATCCATAATTAAGTGTATAAAATATTCAAATATCTACATGTTAAATTATTGGATGAAAGTAAGTTAAAAAGGTCGTTTTTCTCAAAAATTGCCTCCGAATTCACCTTTACACATTATACAACCGATCAAACAATGACAAACCGATCGTTCACTGCCCGAAAATACCCGAATGCTTCAACAACTAGTGATAGTGCTTTCGTTATAGCTTATAATAGCTAGTTTTTTTAGTATTTATTGCTTAGTTATCTCATATAGAGGCTAAAAAAACATTTTAATGAATGTTTCGTTTGTTATTCTTCACTTCATTAAATGGCAAAAGTTCTTGTAACAGTATATAGAAAAAAGACCCCTAAAAATCCAATCGTTGGATATGTCAAAAATAAGGTTAGCGAAAATTAATTTTTAAATTATAAAATTTATACAGCGCACGATATCTAAAGACTTAATATTTCAAAAGCTAATAACTTATGATACGGAAAAGATATTAAAAAAGAAACCACCAAATTGTATCCTAGTTAATTTACTACATCTTAGCGGTCTTATTTAAAATAATCATTTATTTTTAATTTGTAATATCTTTAATATGCTTAATTTTTGATATGTCACAAATTTGACAAATAGGACAAATCACATGTTTTGGCTTCTTGCTATTGGCTAAGTTTTTAAAAATATTTTTTAGTAAAAAAAAACAATTTTTTACCAATCAAAAAATGTAAGAAATTGAAAATCCAAAATTTTATAATCACAGCTCAGTGCAGTGACCGCTGATCAACGGTTAATAGACCATAGCTGCGTTGTAGTGCAAGAAACTGAATTTCAGCTCAATAACTGTATAATTAGAGTTTTTTAATACCGTGGCTAAGTGACTGGAAATTGTGCAATGACCACTCGACTAATGAATTAAGTATCGTATATCAATGGTATTGGTAGTTGTAAGGCGCGTAACATTGCAAGGACCTTAACATTACATAAAGTCTGGTATTAATAGATGTATGACTCTACGGCTACATAGAGTGTGAAGCTCAATAATTATTTGGTATGTAGTGTCTGGTCAATATTTTAACTTGGATACGTATCACTTCACCGACATTCATTTCGTAGACATAACATTTCACCGACATTCATTTCGTAGACATAACATTTCACCGACAAAAATTCACCGACATGTTTATTTCACCGACAATTACACCGAAGCTCATTTCGTAGACAAATTTTTTTTTATAAATTCCACTAACCTTAACCCTAATACTAACCTGACCCTAACGACAGTGACCAGAATTATTTTGTCGGTGACATAAGTTTCGGTGAAATAAATTGTCGGTGAAATGTTATTTCTATGAAATAAGTGTCGGTGAATTGAGCTGAACCGTTAAACTTTTGTATCTTATGCCGTTAAAAGCATTAATAGATATAAGGTTCCGTAGCAGTGCAGGACCTTAATTGCAGCTCATTGACTATGAATTAGAGTTTGCTTGGCTCAGTGACTGAAAGCAAGCACGTATGCCGATGGGCATTGGTAAATGAAAAGTTCTATGGCTGCATAGCAATGCAAGAACCTTAATGAATATATAATATAGTGTCTGCTTAGTGCAGTGTTGTCACTTGGCCATTGGCCGAATTGGGCAAAAAAAATTATTTGACCGAAATGACCAAATATTCATATAGAAAAACTAGCAATATAATTGGTTAATGATATATAAGTTAGAAAATGTTGGCCGAATTTGGATTCTGACCATTGGTCGCTGCCTATTTTGGCCGGCCAAAGGCCAACAAAATTGTTTGTCGCAAGAAATTACCAATTCTTTGATTGATTTATCGGCTTCTAAAAATTGCTGTTTGATCTCTTCATCAGAATCATCTAAATCAATACATCGTTTGTCTAATTTAATATTACTATTATTGCCGGCTATGGATTTTTTCCA
>CAJVPZ010003878.1:0-10537 GCA_910592135.1 Racocetra fulgida | reverse complement strand
TGTGTTCCCAAAATATCCTTCTGGTTTGGATGCTGAATATAATAGAGGAGTCCACTAACAAGAAAGCTTGACCTCTATAAAAACCGTCCAAAGTAGTCCACTCCTTGGTTTTATACTCTTGGTACTTCGTCAACAACACAACTATTTGCGTAGAACCAAGTATATTATCACTCTTTGATGTCTTCTATAACGCTAACTGTAGTTCAGATTTTTTGAACTTGTTAACCAGAGGATCATCAGAAAGAGTTAATGTAAAAATTAATACTAAACTAAATACAAATTGTTAATTATATAATAATATAAATAAGATAGAGAAATGTTAAAAAGCTACTTATTAAACATTATTATATAACTTTACGAACATGCTTGTTAGTGAAGTTATATAATTATTTTTAATATGTAAATGACATTAGACAACTTTATAAATAAATATTAATATTGTAATCGTTAGTATTATCATATTATGCTAGCAAGATAAATTTATTTTCCAGTTCTTATTTATAGTTCTGTACTATTTCTTTACAGTTATTATCCAGATTTCAGATTCAGGCTAATCTGGAATTTTATATTTTTTTTTGATTATTTATCTTTTTTTACCTTTTTTATTGATATAACAAATTTTTTAAATTATTAAAATTGCTAATAAAAAGTAAAAGTTGTTTGCCGAAGTAAAAAGGAAAAGAAAAAAATAAAAGAAGTTTTGTGATTATAGTAAGGCTAAACTTTATGAAATACATAACTTTAATTTTAAAAAATAGTATAGAAGTATAATATGAACTGGAAAAATAAATTTACAAAGTAGTCAATAGTAAAAATTAAATTCAATTATTTGATCTGAATCTAATTTTTGACTATTGCCTACTTTGTAGATAATACTATAACATATTAGTCGCAATGCTGCAAATTATATGCATTGTTAGTATTACTAATTAATATATTAGTTACGATCTGCAGTTTATGTGTATAAAAGGTATATATATAGATAGAGTATATGCATATTAGTTATACTAATATGTAAAGGTCATCCTTCGTGCAGAACTTCAGTTATTTTAATATATATATTGATTGTAGATTAAGTTATTATAAACAACTTTTGTTATAAAAGTTTTTATAATTTTATAATTAAAATTTTAACTTTAATTAGCTAAGAAAATTTTTTTCTTTTCGGTAATATATAAAAATTTAAAAACTAAGTAAAATTAACAGAATAAATGTATAAGTTGCATCTTGCGATATGCTTATTAAAGGTTTGCAACCCAGACACATGTCTGTGCCCAACAAAAAGTTTGGGCATAGGCATAAGCACAAGACCTCAGGTATAGGTATGAATACAAGTATGAAAGCTCAGATATGGGCATGAATATAGGTATAAAAAATTGGCATAGGCATAGGCATGGTACAAAAAACTTGGCATGGGCATGGGTACAGTCACAAAAATTTAGTATTTATTATTTAATTATATCTAGCACTTTGACCAGCACCTTGTGCCTAGTACTTTGTGCCCATGCCTTTGCTAGTGCCTGATACTTTGTGCCTATGCCTTTAATGGTATCTGGCACTTTGTATTTATACTTACAATAGTGCCTGGCATTTTATGTCTATAGGTATAGATATAACATAAGGCATCTAGTGCCTGGTATAATGCCTATATACCCAGCATGGGCATTTGCAAACCCTAGTGCTTATATATCGCATGTATATACAAATTATAAATTGTTAACTTAAAAATAAAAAAAAGAATTTAGATGTTTAATTAGGACTAGAGTTAGATAAGGTTAGGGTATAAAAAAAGATCTTATAGTAAAAGTTCTCAAGAAATTTTTATTATAGCACGAAAGATAGTTTCATATATAAAATTTTGAGTTATAAGCAACTTTTGACAAAATGAATGTTTGTTTTGAAATTTTCTAATCATACTATATTATATGGAATCTTAAAATTTGATTAACAATCATTATAATATAATATATAAGCATATTACAGAGCTGTAATGCCTAATTAAATCTAAATTAAAATTAAAAAATTGACTATATTTAGCATATTTTTTTATTTATAAATATATATATAATTAAAATTTGGAATAATTTATTTATCGCAATGCAATATTGTCACATTTGATGCAGATCATAAGATCAGATATAATGTAAAATCAAAATAATCATTTTCTTTCATTAGTTAAGATTAGAATAAAGTTAGAATTTGTATACAGGTGAAAAAAGATTTTATAGTAAAATTTTGAAAGAAATTTTTTTTATTAGAATCCAAAAGGTGTTTCATATATAAAATTTTGAGTTATACACGATTTTTGGCAAACAAATGTTTGTTTTAAATTTTTTATAATGTATAACATAATACCTGATCTTAAAATTTGATTGGTTGAATGTGTAAAAGTGATATATAAGACACATTGCACAGTACGATAAATAAATTTACTAATAGATATTAATTAATAATATATTAAATTTTTATTTTAGCTTAGTAATAGAAATACTTATCTTTAATAAAATTTTTAATATTTTAAAAAAACATGTTAAAAAAAATTTAAAAGGCAAATTTGCCCACTAGATAGTTTAAAGAATAGTATAAAAAATAGTTTTATATGTAAAATTTTGAGTTATAAACAACTTTTGACAAAACAAACATTTGTTTTGAAATTTTTTGATTATATTACATTATAAGTAATCTTGAAATTTGATTGGTTAGTTATTAAAATGCAATATATAAGCTTGTTGCAATGCCTAATTAAGTTCTAATTTTAAAGTTAAATTTACAAATTTTATATGTTTTATATATAAAATTTTGAATTGTAAACTTCATAAATTAAAAAAAATTAATCCAATTTGTTTTGCTCAATAAAACTTATATACTGTATTATAGAATATAAATATTGAATTTACCAATTATATTAAAAAAAATTATTTAGTAAAAAAATATTAACTTTATATATTATATAAATTTTAATTTTTTTATATATTTTATTATAAAAAAAAACTATCAGGCATTGCTTTTGTTGCCTACTGTATATCTAAACTGAAATTGTTCAGAATATAATTTGATATAGAGAATTACTATTTGCATCATGATTTTTGTTATTTGCATCATTAATTTGACTAAAATTAACCCTAACTCTAGTTAAACTAATGGTACAAAATAGCAAAAACCATGATGTAAATATCAGTACCTTTTTACATATAATTATTACTTTAAAACTGCTAAATTTTTTCTTTTGACAGTTACATTTTCAAATTATATCAAAATTGCAAAATTTTAATTCAGCTTAAAACATATTTTATTTCCTTTTTTTGATATATTTATTTGTAAAATTTAATTTAAAGTTAATAAATAAGGAAAGAAACATTACAACAAAGTTAATATTTCTATATGCTTTTGCTATAGTTTTATATATACAAAAATTTACAGTTTACAGTATGACTGATATATATTTATAAAAGCAGCCAGATTATTTTATTATTTGGGATACGTTTTGGAGATAAAGTGGTAAAGTATCTACTCGCTTTATATAAATAAGATTATTTATTTGATTAGTTGGTAACCCAATGATTAAAAACGAATGTTTTTTTATATCATTCAAATCATCTTGTTGAGACAAACTGAATAAGAATCACTAGACACTATTTGTTAACTTCGATACTATATGATCTCCATTTTACCCACCCCGAATATTACCCTTTTATGAAAGTTTATTAAATAAATAAATCAATATTAGAAGTAAAGTTATTCAGAAGATCAAAATATATATATTCAAAAAGTTTAAATGAACTAAGTAACTTATTAATATATTGTTATTTTTTATGTCTTACAAAATATTGAGAACCAGATTTAAAATTTGGTTCTGAACAAACCAGGTTTAACTTATGCTTATAACATATTATATAAAAATTTGGTTCTTAGGTTTTTAATTTGGAACCTAAACCAAACCAACTAACTTTACTAAATCAAAATATCGTTTTCAAGGTTATCGGACAAATGGGTCCAATTTCTATTCCGTTCATTCTGGAATCAGTGATGTGCCTAAATCTTCGTTCGGCTCCAATAGGCTATGTGCACACAATGAATTTTAATATTTGTCCTTAACGTAGAATCAATTAACTTCCTAGAGATGTTCAGATCATTTCCTTACCTATACTGCTTGAGAAGTACACATTCACCGCCATTTTCCAAATCTATATTATATTGATAGAAATAGCCTTCCGAGGTAACAACCATGACTTGAGGTGTGGTACTAAGTAATAAATTTTGTCAATAACAAAATGTAATGAAACTTCCTGCTTTCCATGAACACGACTACCGTATTTAAACATCTTCTCCAGTGCTAAGCCCTATAAGAATTTCAATAACTTTCATCAACGAGAATGAAATGTATAAATGTATAGATACCTACTTGCTTAATGCAACTACACTTTGGACTCCAGAACTAGGTAATTTCAAGTAAGCGAAATCGCGAGTTGGTTCCCACATTTCCGTAAGAGCATCTGGAAGATAATTACCGACACTACCAGCTACAGTACGCCCAAGGTGAAGAGATTGACGTCGTATGGCACTTATTGCCAAAATGTAAACATGGATCCAAAGCAAATTAAATCATTAATACCGTATTTCGAATTTAAATGACGGACAATAAATAAAATCAATTTGTTATATTAACACAACGCTACTCGTTTACATTCATTGCTATAACAACTCACCCGACAGACCCAGTCTTTTTCTTCCCATCAATGAAAGCCTCAAATCCTCCTATTGTCGCAGGCCCAATAGAGTGACGAGTGAGAGAATTCGCAACACCACCTGCACCATTAGTGGCACCATTATTCGCATTTGCGTTACTATTAGGTCCACTTGTGTTTCCAACTAATTTGAAGACATGTACAGTTTCAGTGTCACTCGAAACACATAATAACGAGCTAACAAGATTGAACGAGATAGAGTGGATGCGAGCTGGATAAGATCCCCGTCGAAACTGATGCAATTTTTGAGCATTTGGAATTGAAAAAACACGGATTACAGTTCCCTAATGTAAAATTATAACATTCAGTATACAATAATTCATATTAACAAAGTAAGTGACATACATACCTTATCACTAGCAGTCGCCAACAACGTTCCTTCAGAGTTAATGGCTACGTAAGCTACTGGGCTTTTATGCGCTTGGACAACATTGACAACTTGCAATGATAATGCGTCAAAGATCAAGACGTCACCAGATGGCGCCGTATGTTGTGTACTATGATTGGAAAAAGGTGATGATGGTGATGGAATTGGAGAAGGATAGGCTATGTAGCAATTTTCATTTGAAGGAGAAAGGGCGCAAATTGCTACGAATTGATACAGAATATGTAAATTAAAATTATTGGAAACTTAGAGATAACAATTGGTGAACCTAGCAAATAATCACCATTTGGGTTAGGACTAGTATCAATAGTATGCAACAATTTCATATTACTGATATCGTAAATAAAAATTGTTTGCTCTAAAACGACAATTAATCTGCGACGGTTAAGTTTAACAGCTAAGATCGAAGTTTGGAAGGTAAGTTCACATATTGTTGTTTGTCGCTTTTTTTTTTTTTTTAAAAAAAAAAAAAACAAGATAGTTATCCGTTAGGTGATCTCTTTTACCAATTAAATGAATCGAATGTTTAAATTAAATGTGAATATACCTTGGTGTTAGTGATTTGTAATCGTCGTGGTGAAAATGATGGATGGTCTCCTGCACCAACGAGAGCTACTAAGGACGTACAAAAAAGCATCTCAACGATACCAGTACCACCACCAGCTTATGTTTAATTATGAGGAAATAAAATACCAACGCGTTAAATTAAAATTAAACTATTTTACGATCTTTAAAGTTATCGCATAAACTTATGGCATTACGTGAAAATTCATTTGACTTAGTTCAACTCAAATGTCAATATCACAGACGCTACTAATTTTGTCTTAGTTTATAGAAAATATGTACCAGCGACAACTTCATTCGTGCAATAAAAGAACCACAAATAGATCATAAAAGTGCATTATTTTAATGCCAGTAAAGAAGACTTACATTTTGAGTAACACTTTCCGAATGGGTCACAATTATATATCTTGTAGCCATGTTGTGTACCGACAGAGATGCAACTTTAAATTAAAAGATGTAATTGTTTTAGCATATAAAGCACTTGTACACGTTTATATTTAAGTTAAATGTTAGGATTCAAGTAACATTTGTACAATTAACTTTTAAACATTTACTGATGGTAAATGCAATACACTGAAAAACCTAAGAGACGAAGATGCGTGTCCAACCAGCTACTTTTAAATTTACCTGAAATCTTGATTGAAATTAATGAACAATAATTCGTTGTTTCCCCGACCGCTAAGATTCATGACCAATATTTGGGTTAATTAACAGCGAAAGTTCCGGTTTAGGTCAATTTTTAAAAACTGGATGGACCACAAGGCGTTCCCGTGGCGTTCCCGTGACACCTTTATAGTTCTATTTTCTGCAAAACTTCGGTATACATTGAGGCTGATTGCAAAAAAAAAAAACACCATTTATACATGATTAGTGTCACAATAAAAAGTTTGCATTATATAAATATGATGCTATATAAATAACAATTTTCGTTTTGCTTTACAACCGTGCGTTATTTGTTTCTTGAAAAAAAAACGTTTGCAAAAACCCTTGTTAAATTTTTATCACATTGTAATTGCAAGTTTCAGGGTAAGAAATTTGCTTTCGCATTTGTGTCAGATTCCCGCTTCTTCAAACTGCGATTTATCCACAAATATTGTTGCTGAATATGTTTATTGCAGACTAGTTATAAATTGCCAGAGTAATTTTACAAAACTTCTCAATTATTGTAAATAGCACGTACCTCAGTAATTCGATCGTATAATACGATGGACCATTCTGGCCACTCACCCGAAAGTCGAGGTTATCCTGATGAGTCACCAGAGGAAGCGCTTATGGCGTCTTTTCGAGTTGCAGCAGAATCTGTTGCGCAACTTTACAAAACCTCTTTGAACCAAACGAAGCGTTATGATAACGGTTATGAACAGTGCCTACGAGATTTGATGGAATATGTTTCAACGCATCCCAACGTTCAACAAAGACGTCAGACAAGTGGTGGTGACGGTCGGGATGCATTCATATGTGTTGATGATTTGTTAAAGTTCATTCATTCTAAAACTGAGCATCTAAAGTCTATGAGTCGACGAACTCGCGACGATGCCATGAATGTTCGCCACCAATCCCAACAACAAACACAACATTTCGTACAAACATCACAGCAGATATCCCCTTTTCAAGCGGCTGGCACACATACACATTCTAATTCCGGTGACTCTCCGGTGTCGGATAATATCTTTGGAACCGATCGTGACCAGTTTAACTTTTCTCTTCAATCAAATCTTATGTACCACCCTATTCAGCACGAAATTGACTGCATTGATACAGGACAAGAAGGAGGTATTGGGATTTTGGCTAGTAATGATTCCTTAAAGAGACGATACGGTGGTCCAACAGAATTGAACTTTTTCGGTCGTTCAATGCCTCTAGAATATTCGTTCTTCGAGCCACTAACTAAAAAGGGAAGGCTTCGCAAGGATGAGTGACTTTATTTTCTTTATATCAATCTCTTGTTTTATGTGACCCCTGTGTTTTTACAATGGTGATGATGTCTTCAATGTCGTTTAACGCCGTTTCATCGTATGTATAACAAATGTTTTAATTACTTTTTTTTTGCTTTAAAAAAAAAAATTACACTACCTTCTCATTACTATTTCTCTTATTTATTAGATCTCCTTTGTTCAAATATGGTTGATTGTTGGGTTTGAACACGGTTTCATTCTTGCATTTTCTCAATATACATAATGTCAAATAAGAAACAAATAAATCAATGTAAAAAAAGACAATTAAACCTTACATATAAACCAACGACATGTTACAATGATTATATTAGAAAGAGTAAGTTGTTCAATAAATTGGCTCGAGAAATTTTTCAGCTTTTTATATCACGAGATAAATTAATTACCGTGAATAATCATTAGGTGTGATAATCTTGTAATGATTATTTTCTCATTTTGAGGTATTAGATATATTTAATGAATACGCTACAATATTTTGGTTTATATATTAATTTATACATTCTTTTGTTTTGTATATTTGAATTTATTGAAGTTTAATATTAAAAGAATTCTTCTTTTAGTCTAGTTAGAAAATGGACATGATTTGTAAATTGATTTTTAATAAAAAAATATTTTGTTAATTGAATATTGTTAAATAATATTTCTAGAAAACAAATGTGTATTTATAGATTAATTTTATAGGTGCTATAAGTTACTAAGTGCGTTTATAGATATTGAAGTTGTAATACGTTGATTTGCAATTCGTTATGTCCGAAAGTCTTTTAATAACTGTCTGATTAAATATTAAATAGTTATTAAAAAAAATTTTTGTTAAAAAATAAAAATTTTTTTTTGTAAATTCTTATCAATGATTTTTAATAATTATTTAATTGAATTTGGATTTTATAGTTTAGAGATTAAGTTTTCAAGTCTTTATAAACTAGATAATAGTTAAAGTTTAGCTAAAAACAAAATATTTTTGTATTTAAAAAATAAGCTAATAATTAATATTACGGATAATGCTAAAAACTAGAATTAGTTAGTTGTGAAGTACAAAAACTAGGTAATACAGTGGTAGATTTAGATTGCAAATAAAGTAGTCCAAGTCTTGTATTCGAAAATTAGTTTGGTAATAGGTGCATGAGTAAGCAATAAGGTTGTATAATAGTGTACAAACTTAAGAATTAATAAAGATATAAAAGGCATGATTTTATCTTAAAAAAAAATAATTTCAAAAAATATTAAGAATATTTTGAAATATTATAAAAAATATTGCAATATACTATAAAAGATTTAAAAGATTTAATAATATAAGTATTTAAAATAATTTAAAAAATTTTAAAATGGATTTGGGCTTCGTAGCTTATTGGTTAAGCTCTTAAACCTTCACAGACAAGGTCAATGGTTTGAGTCAGGCTGGTGGCAAATTTTGAATTTGCTACTATAACCTATAAGGGGTCATAATTGAATGTGAAGTTCATAGAAAGTCCAAGTACAAGTATGGTTTTAGAATAGAAATTCCTGGAAGGAGATTTAATCATAAAGTGCAGGCATCATATATAATAATTGCATCACAGAAGGTTTAGGTAATGAAAGATTTTGCAGGTAAGTTCTAGAAAACAAGGCAGCATCAACATCTCTTCATTATCACTTAAGGCAATACCAATATTTCTATATTCAACTTGTAGAATACTTGTTTGAGAGAGTAATTAACAGATTATATATATAAGTCCTAATGTAGAATAATGGTGTGGGTACTTGATTAGAAGAGTGATACAATATTATTAAAAACTGAAGTGGTAAGAGAAGCAATAAATATGAAAATGATTTGTAGTAAGAATTGGCCTTACTAAAATTAAAAGTATTTCTAGCAATATACAAAGTCTAAAATTAGAAAGATTCTATTTGTAAAGAGTTAAGTTAAGGCTAAAAACACTGGGCTAGTAGTAATAATATGAACAGAATATAACCATAATACAAAGATATACTAATATTAAATATTAACCAATTCAGACAAAAGCTGGAAGTGATATTACATACCACAAACCTAATTGGGAATAATATTATTATGCTATATAGCCTATATTTAACCAACATACAGAAGCCTTCATATAAAGATATAGAAGACAAAGCATACTGATTCTAGTGTGCTTTCTAACAAAGTACTAGTTGTAGTAGTTAAGTTGTACAAGGAGTTGTCTAGTAGAAGATAGCAGGCTATAAAAAGTATAAATCTAATACTAGCAGAAAAATGTCACTGTCATTACTAAGTTAGAAAGTACACTGTGAGAAGTATGAAGGCCTAGGCTCTATAAGAATCTATTTGCTTGAAAGTTTTTCTGAATAGATATAAAAGATATGGTAAATATACAGTAATAGCAGATCAAAACAATTATAATCTCAGTTATATATGTTACCGAAATAGGTTTTCAAAAAATCTCTATTTCATCTTCATTAGAGCAATTTAGATTTTTTTATATGCAATAGCAAATCTAATTTAGGTAGTTATATTTCTTATAATTTTATTTCTTCAAAAAAAGTATTAAAAAATTTCGTCTTTTAAGTAAAATAGGTCAAAAACAATTTTGTCTTCAAATTTTAATTTTGTAACCCGAAATCTAAAATAATTTCATCAGTATATATAGTTCTAATATAGAAAATCTAAATATAAAATAATAGTATAAGATTAAAATATATTTGGTGGTTTGCATTTAAGAATAAAGTAGTTTTAAATTGTAGCCTAAATTATAAAAATATCAATATATCTAGTTAAATATAAAAATTGAAAATATTGTAATGTAACAAGTTAGCCCTTTGGTTAACAAGTTACTTTACTTGACTAAGTGTACAAGTAGTTAGGAAATGTGTTTATATAATTTATGTACTGATCTAATTATTTTAGGTTTCGGGTT
>CAJVPZ010003877.1:0-10538 GCA_910592135.1 Racocetra fulgida | reverse complement strand
AATTTAAGTGTAATAGTAGGTAAGTATTTATGTTCTTGTTTGATGAATTTGTTTTGCTATTCTTAATTTAATTATAAATAAACGTTCTTTATACCTACTGGATATTTTAATACGAATAATGACCTGGGCATAATGGTAAGTAAGTACTTATATTCTTGCAGACCTATATCTTCAAATTTTTCTAAGTAATATAACATAAAAAATATATCATTTTGAAGCTTATTTTATTCTCTTCTCAAATTTAGCAACTATTTCTTTATAATATCTCTCATTCTAAAAATTATTTAAACACCTTTACTACTTACCTTAGTTTTTATACTTAAAATCGATTAAATATGCCAACCCTCACTAGTAAAAACCCAGATCACTTCGATTTTGATTACTTTTGTAACAAATATAGTGACTAATATAGTACTATGATCTGCAAAGTCTCATCTATAAAACTCAAAGTTATGCTTTTCACCTTCAACCCATTAGAATACAACACTCTTAAAGCATTGTACTATTTTCCTATTCCATCTTAACTAGCAATTATCTATTGTTATTGTCATAAATATCAACTTTCTTTACTTCTAGCTACTTGAATATTCCTTCTAGACAAGCAAAACCTTTTCATTCCTCTTCAGATATTATGGATATAGATCTTACATCTTCACAAATCAAGAAACTTAAAGATAATATTCCTTAATCTCCAGTTCCATCTTCTAAATTAATGTTATCAATCCTACCATTTTCTCTTAACTACTCGCAACTTCCAACAGCCCCTACTACCTCTCAAGTAGATTCATCTCAAATTCAAGCTCATTCACACCATGCTTATATTTATATTATTTGTAAACAGAAAAACATTTCTTGTATTTTTCTTAATAACAACAAACATGCTTTACTTAATAAGCTTACACTTAATATTTAAGGTTATCTAGCACATTCTAGCTGAATTCATAAGCTTAAACTTAAACTACAACCACAAACAGTACCTTTAAACCAAAAATCAAGAGCAATACTCTATCTTAGTCTTTTTAAAAAAATGAACAAACAAGAGAAAAAAAAAATCTTTTTTAACTTTGGAAAACTTATCCCTAAATTATCTAAACACAAAAACTAAACAACAACAAGAACAACAATCTAAAACTAAAACTAACCTAGCAACATATGACTTTCTAGACAATTTCTCTGTTATCGAAGAAATAGAAACTAGGACTCAACTACAAACTGATCTTGCCAGAAAAATCTTTAATCACCTTAAATTACATCTATACGATTTCTATTCAAGAAAGAAAATTAAAGCAGCTACACCTATTCGAAAACCTCTTAAGGCTAGTTTCTATCAGATTATTTGTAAAATAGCTGGTGCAAGGCCCCAATTTCTTGTTAATTTTATTCAACAAAATAATTCTAATACTAATAAGGCTATTACTATTCAATTTGATATTCTCAAATCAACCTTTAAACAACTTATCTACACATTTACAACTGTCTTTTTTAACAAACTTAATTATTTAAAATTTTCACTTCATCTGCAACTATTCCACCATACCAAAATCAAAATCAGCTTCAATTTTGTATTAACCTTGCTTGGCTTCACCTATATTTGTCAAATAACTACCAAACAATTGACTATACCAAATTTGAAGAGGATATTAAGCTTAGACCCAAGAGATTTAAAATCTCATCCACTGTTTCAGACTACAACAAAAAGAAAAAATATCTCTCTATCAAATCTTACAGCAAGTTTAATATCTACTTGAACTTTAACATTTCAAAATCACTCTTCTTACAAAACTTTAATATTTCTTCTCTTAAAAATTCTTTTGACTATTTTGAAAAATGGTTTAAACACTTTTTTCTACTCTATAACCATTAATTCACTAACTCTCTTAACGAAACTAAGGTCTACAACTTTCTAAAATACCAATTTCATCAACAGTTTATCTTTTATCTTAGAGAACTTGTTTCTTCTTCCCTAAAATTTAATAAATCTAATAACTTATTAGAATGTTGTAAAGAAGCTATGAAACTTACCAACCATTATATAATGACCTGCTTAGATATTACCTGCCTCTATATAGAAAAAACTAAAATTAAAAACAAAGGAAAAGAAACAAGAAACCAAACAACACAACAATTTATACTCAGACACACTATAACAAATTGCTCAAAGCTACTCTTGAGCAATTATATATTAGCTACCCAAAACAATGATATGAATCCTGGCTACACTCTGAGATTTATCCATCACTATTCACTATTAATAGAAAATATATAGTAATCTTTGCTAAAGAGATACCAACTAAACTACTGAATGAACTTGCTACTCAAACCGAAGATTATATCTGCAAAACCCCTCTATGCCAACTGTTACTAAACATTGCAACTATTACTTCTATGAACTTCTAACTATATACTAACAAGCAGCTGCACAAAATTATCTTATTGACAATATCAATAAACAAAAAGCAATAGAAAACCTTATGATTAAACCTATTAGTACAGATTTTCTTGCTAGAGTCATTATATATTTTGACACCAAAAATGAATCACTTAATTACTCCCAACTTAATCAATTCTATAGAGAAACTGCCTACTCTGAAGCAGAAAAAATTATCCAAACATTACACTATCCACTATAGAGAAGTCTCTTTTCTTTGAAGAGACTTTTTCAGTAACTTTGTCTTCTATAAAACATATAGATGCAGCTATCATCTTATCAAAAAAAACAACTGATGTATTTGATAAGAAAGATAATTTAAGTGGGCAGGCAGTAAAGCCTATTTATGCAGAGGACTATTTATATGAGGGTTAGACTCAATATACAGAGCAGACTATAGAATCCTGCGTAGTTATAAGAACTGAACTTAAAATAGCAAATAACCCTATAGAAGACAACTCTAATACTAGCAAATCATTTCTAACATCTTTAAACTCCTATGATAAGCCAACTTAACACACTAACTATACAAACTATTAATTTATTTATTAAACACCTTGAATCTTTCTACTACAACCTTAATAACATATACAACTTTACATTTTATCTAACAATTAAAGAAGACTACAGCATAGCATATGTCATTCTCAGTCTGAATACAGATTTACATGATGTAGTTATTTTTATTTTTTTTTATTTAGAGGCCAGGTACTATGGCCGATTTTTTATTATAAGTCAATGTAATATTTGTTATATGAGTGAGGATACAACTAGCCACATGTACACTTTTGGTGCCTAATTTAAGTAGTTCGCCCAAAGGTTCTATACTAGCTGCCATATCTACAACCCAACTATGGGAATTGCCTATTTAAACTTTCTAACTTATGATCCTCCTATTACTAACCTGACTCACTATATATTGCAGATATAACAGACCTGATCCTTTTATTATGATGGCCTAAGTGCTACTTTACTCTCCTACCAACTGCCTACTAAACAACTTTCTATGTCCAAACAAGTAATTATTGCCGAATTTAGTAACCGAAGCTACCTGCCCTTATTAGATTTGTTCCGATCATAGTACCAGCCTTCTTTTGGTCTATACTGTATGGACCGATTTCACTACCTCCTAACTCAGGACTTGCCAAACGGGTTCTTGTAGGTTTTTTCCAGTTTTCGGATTTGTGATGCATTACTGCATTATTGCAGCCATAGGCTCCCATTCGAGATGGTGGAACCAGGATTACAGGTTTTACACTCAACTGATCAGAAGCCACAATTACTGAACACAGATTTAACTCTAAAACGTCACTAGTATGATTTGAACTGTCAATTTGCCACTTGGGAGTAACACTTTGACCACTTCTCTAAGGCACCATGCCCTCTACATAATGTAGTTATTTTACTATACTAGTTGAAAGTTATAAATATTTTCCTTTTATTCTCCTCTCTACCATCTCAGATATCAACTCCCTTAAATCAGAAACTATTCTTAATATAGTTAAAGATGACTGGACCTACAATCTATATTATTACTTTCAACAAGATGTTTATCTTAAACTCTATAATACTGAATATACCACTAATCCAGACCCAAGACCTCTTCCACATTCATCACACCTATGCTTTAACAGATTTCTCAAATATCACAACTTGGCAACACTATCTAAATCACAAACTATTATTTCATTCCTCAATCATCTTAGCCTTTTTGGATACAATCTAGAAAACTTATATATCTATACTCTTACTATTTCTATTAAAAAAAGACTATTTTAAAGCACATATATATCTACTCTTTGAATCTAAACTACTACCAGATCACTTTGTTCCACCAAGAGAAGCTCTAAAGCATTATTGCAATATCACTCTTAAATCTAATAGCTACATTACACCTAATACACTAACAGATCTCTTTTAACTACTCTATTATTCTTACTAAATATCAAAAATTACCTTTTCTTGACTAATAAAATAGATCTTCCACTTACAGTACCACTTACTTTATCTGAAAACTATTCTACAATCAACCTTTAAATATACTTAACACAACTCAAAACCTTCTAAACCAACCTTCCTTTACACTTGAACAAATTAAAATCTGCTCTCTTAATACAAATGGACTGTCTTATTCCAAACAAACCTTACTTCACAACTTTATTATTGAGAACCAAATAAACATTTTTGGTCTTTCTGAAACTCACCTAAATGTCAAAGATGCTAAACTACTCTCACTAACTCAAAACCTTTCAAATTATACTAACCTCTGAAGTGAAGCTGACAACACTAGACAAAGTAGAATTGGTCTTTTAATATATAAAAATCTCTCTAGATTTATTAGCAAAATACAAGAATACAAAGGATATATTCTTTTTATAGATCTATCCTTACCAAACTATCCTATCTGACTTATACAACTATATTTTCCAACCAAAGAAAAACAAACTTTAAAAAAAGAAATATATAAACAAACACTTCTTCTTATTTAAAAAACCAACTATAAAATTATTATTATAAGAGATTTTAATGCAACACAAATTCTAAAATTAATTGACTACTATTCAAAAAAACTCATACTTCAGAAATTTCACTAATTAAATACCTCAAACCAAATTTCTATAACACCTTTAGAATCTTTCATGCTGATCTTTCAAAATTCACTTGCTATCACAAAGATCATCAAAGCAAAATAGAACAAATTTGACAAACCTTCATATAACCACCCTCGACTATACAGATATCTTAGATACAATTTCTACAGGCTCAGACCACAATATCACTCTTTTAGAAATTACTTTATTTGCTACTTCGATATCATTTCACAAACAACTCAAGCGGAAAGTTTCTCTTTGGAAACATATAACTGCTAAATAAATAGAAATATACCAAATCACTTAGATGAAAATTTAAAAAAGATTAAAAGCCATATCACACAAATACAAAACCAAAATGACTTGGATGACATTTGAAAAATAATTAACAAATTCTTTATTAAAGCAACTAACAAATACATACCATACAAAAAAATTAATCTTAATAAGAAAAAATCCAAAAAATCAAATACACACCCACTTCCTTTTAATATAAAACACTTGTCAAAATTAAAAAATCTCTCAAATTACCCAACCTTCCTAACCTTCTCAATGAATACAACCAAAAATTTCAAAACAATACACTACTAACACCTAATATCTTATCTATTTCACAACTATCAACTTTCTGAAACCTTCTAAAAACTGAGACTAAAAACCTTAAAACAATAATAGACCAGGAAAAAAGGAAATAAACACAACAAGAAATCTTAACCAAACTTCAAGAAAGAAATTTAAACTATATTGAGAATCCTAAACTATTTTTCAAAAAAGTTCTAGAAAGATACAACAATAATACTAATCTAAACAGACTTCTTCTCCACAATTCTTTATTATTAAATCCTAATGATATTAAAGAAGCTACTTAACAACACTTTCAAAACTACTTTCAACAACAACTACTTTTATCTATCCCTCTTACTCTGATTTTTATAACCTATATAAACCAAAACCTGAACTTAAAATCTATTACAGCAACCTTCTCATAGAAATTTCTGATGATGAATAGTTTACAACTATAAACCAACTACCTAATCAGAAAGCTTTAGGTCCTTCTGGTACCAACTATGAACATATTAAATTAGCCTCACAGCAAAGTCAAAAAATACTCAAATCTTTCTTATCTAAATGTTTCTAACTGCAACTAATACCTACAGATTAGAAAACATCGAATATATTTCTTATTCCAAAAAAATTGATTTGGGACTATACTTTGGATCAAGTTCATCCAATCTCACTCATAAAACCACTTAAAAAATGCATAACTAAAATATTCACACAAAGACTTGATCAAATAATTAATCAAAACAATCTTCTAAGCAATTTCAACTTTGCTGCAACACCTAATGTTTCTACACATACATTAATTCAAATCTTGTACAATACAATCGAACACTACAAACACAACTAAAAAGAGGCTTGGATACTCTTTTAGAACATATCTAAAGCCTTTGATAAAATTAATATTCAACAACTTGTACAAGCATATAAAAGAATTAGTATATCTCAACAAAGCATAAACTTTATTACAAATCTACACCAAGATCAGAAAGCAAGAGTTATAACAGCTTATAAACTAACAGATCCAATTACACTCCACTCTGAAATTGAACAAGAAGAAGCATACACTTCACTTCTTTGGAAAATTATTATGATCCTATTCTAATATATATATAAACAACAAATACCAAAACTCATTTATTAAAATTAAAGCATTATCTCCTGTTGAACAAATTCAAAATATACATCTCTTACAAATTACTATCCCTCTACTAGCATACATATACTGTGAAGATAAAGATAGCCTACAACAACTGCTTAAAGATATCAAACAACATTACAAACTTAACAATATTCAAATCAAACCAACAAAATCTAACCTTCTATATATTAAACCTAGTTTCAAAAAAAAATTAAACCAAGAATCACAACAAGAAATTACCTTTAATAATGAATCTATAAAACCAAGAAAACTAACTAACTCTATTAAATACCTTGGTATCTACTTTGATGACACAGGCTCAACCCAGCTTACAATAGATAAAATATTAAACATAACAAACAATTTTATTAAACTTGTACAATACAAAAAACTCTTATCTATCTAAATATCCAGACTGTTTAATACTATTCTTTTATCATTACTAGAATATCTTCTGCAAGCTACTTCTTTTATCAATAAAAAATTACTCAGCTTTTAAGCTCTATCACCAAACAAATTAAAAATCTCTTAATCTTTCACTTAATACAAATAATGATATCCTTAAAAATCTACAACTTTTAAACATCTCTACCTTTTATAAATTACTTACTTATACAAGTTGCAGTATTATTGAAAAAACAATTAACTCATCTCCACTTTTAAAACAAATATTTGAACTTCGAATCAAGGAATAGCTTCAAAAAATTTGGCAACCAACAATTACTTCTAATATAATTCTACAATATAAACAAAAAATGGCAAAATTTCACTAGCCTCTCTTTTCTAATCTATATTTTAAACTACAACATTAATATAAATAACCTAATTAACAATATGAACAACTTTTTAAGTAGCTTTAAACTAATATAATATATAATTTTATCACTACAAATCCTAAACTATCAACCATTCAAGCCTTAAAAATAACCAAATACTTTATATTGAACAACTTCTTATATCTAATAATCAATATCTATTACTATAGAACAATATATATCTTTAAACACAAAATCACCCAGAGGACCAATTTCCTCTTGGTATAAACATATAAAAAACCTAATAACCAATAATATTATATGTTCAGTTTGGCTATCAATCCAACTAAAAAACATTAATCTATTTACAAATACACTTACACTAATTTCATCACCATCTACAATTTCTAAAAAAAATAACTGGACAATTTCCTCTCCACATCTAACTTACAAATAGGAAAAATTATTTCTATAACACAAAACAACTTTCTATTTGAAAACTACCTTATTCTTCAAAAATCTACTAACATTATTACTCTTCAAGCTTCTTCACAAATATCTATAATCTTCTTTGCATTCACAATTAACTTCTTTGTAAAAGTCAAAAAGGAAAACAACTTTATAAACTCTTAATTGATTATCAAGAAATATTAGCATTATCACAAATCTCTCTGTCTTTACACCAATTTATTACTTTAGAAAATATATATATTCCAATACAAAACTCAAATATCAAACTTATAACTAACTCTATTACTACTCCAGCATACTAAACAGAACTTATTAATATCTATTAACAAATACAACTAACCTCACTAGAAAATCTTCACTTCTATATAGATGCATTAATTAAAAATACTCAAACACCAAACCTTCAAACTAGAATTAGCTAGATCTTAGAAAATAATACCAAAATCAAATTTTCTGTTAATATTACAAATGTTTTCTACACCACAAGAGCTAAACTAGCATTAATTATATTTATATAGTACTAGAAGCCTATATTTAACACATTTTAATTTTTAAATCACTATAGTTTTTTGTATAAGAAGTTTTTTAAAAAACTGACCAATAACTTTATAAAGAAATATTAGTTTTATAACTATGCCAAATATTTTTTTGAAAACTTCTGTATAAAAAGTTGATGCATTTTAAAGATTACTATTGTTTTATATGTAATTACTATGTTTTTCAATTTTAATTAACTTTAAAGAACTATAACCTTTTATAAAGACAACATTTTAAAAATCTGATCAGTAACTTTGTTCACTATGATAAGCTCTACAAGTTTGCCAAATATCTTTTAAAAATATTGTCTTTATAAAAAGATATTGCATTTCAAAGTTACTCTATTTTATTGTTTAGTATAGGCTTCCAGCAATATACTTCTTTTCTTATTACAAAATTTACATATACATATTCACTGTGATAATTCTTCTACAATCCAAACTCTTAAATATCTACCTTATTACAATTCTACACAAATTAAAATTGAGAACTGGGATTACCTAATATTATTAATAATCTCCAAAAGAAAAATATCTCTCTTACTATACACAAAGTTAAAGTATAGTCTAAAAATGCTTTAAATTAAAATGCAGGCATCCTTGCAAAAAGAGACACAAATAGACAATCTATTGAACTTAATTTAGAATATCTAATAACATTCTCTTTTTTCTCATAGTACAATACTCCACTCACTTCACAAATTCATAAATTTACTAAAAACTTAATTTTTATTGAAATTTTTAATAAATTCTTTCAACTCAAAAACATTCATAATATCCCTTAATTTAATATCAAAACTTTTATAACCATTACTAATTCTTGTAACTACAAACCTAACTTATTTTTTCTATATATTAAAATATTACTAAACAATCTACCTACAATATCTAACCTTCATCTTCATTATCCCTATCTTTATTTAACTCCTAATTGTACTCAATGTAATTATTTTAAAGAAACTTTACATTAATCAATACACAATTCAAACAATAACTGAACTCAAAATTGAGAATACAAACTCCTTACCTATTACAAATATATAACTTAATGCAAATACTCATAATACACCTTCTCAAAACTTTCTTTTTTTGATACAAGAAACAATTCTCTTCTGTATTACAGACTAACTACTGTCTATTCTTACCAAAAATACTACCAACTTTTATGTCTGTCTTTCAAACAATCTTCTGTCTTGGTTTAACTTAAGCATTTGGCAAATTAGAAACCAATTTCAATATGACTGAGAAATCTTAAGAAATATTACATCTAAATCAAAACAAACTAAACTTTCTCTACCAAACACAGTTATTAGAACTTTTACAACAACAACCTATAATCACAATATTGATTCATTTATTCAAAAATGACATAATCAAAACTTCTCTATCTTTTTATATTTTTACTAATCTTATGCTTTAACTATTGGACTTCCTCTTTCCCCTTTTATAACTAATAGTAGCTAGTCTTAAATTAGTTTATAAATAGAAAGTTAAGAGGTGATTTGCTACACCTAGGTGGTTTACAATATATAATAGATAGTTAAATTTAATATCATCTTGATACAAATTTGTAACTAATCTTATCATGTATATAACAAATTCAAAATAAAAAATAAAAAATAAAAAAAATAAATATAATTATTATAATATTTAAATAAGCGAATATGATAACTATAATACTTGTTAAAATTGAAAAATATAGAATATTAAAAGTTAAACAGAATGTACCAAACTTACAGCTAATGAAAACAGAAACGTGTTAAAAAAAAGTAGAAGAGACAACTACAAATAATGGTTTTTACAGAGGTCAAGGTTTTCTTTTTTCTCCCAGACTCCTCTGTAAATTTAGTATACAAGTTAAAAGCATTCCTGTACAAAATAATTAGCAAGGAGATATTGCTCTTGTACAGAAAATTTTAATAGAAGCTCTGCATCTGCTAACAAAGTTAAGGATAGTTGGTCTAAAGAGAACAACAAGCGAGTTTTCAACATATTCTCGTACTAATGCTTGTCCCTAGGCAATATTAAGTGGCTTACGATTTTTCAGCTTCTGTA
>CAJVPZ010003876.1:0-10539 GCA_910592135.1 Racocetra fulgida | reverse complement strand
ATTTGGACAGGCATTAATAGTTTATGGAGGATAATGTAGATTTAGTTAAATTGAATATCTATTTGTATTCTATTGCCAATTTATAAAATAAAGAAAGGATCGCTGAAGTAAAAAAAAATAATAATAATAATTTATCATTAATAAATTATATAGTGAAAATGAGTGAAGAGAAAATCAAAAAAGAAGAAACAAAATGGAAGAGCTCGAAAAAGAAGGCTCAGTTAAAAAACCTTAGTTTTTAGAACTGAAAAAAAAAAGATCATCAAAAGACAAAGAAGAAACAAACAGAGATATAAACTATATAGCTGGACAACTGCAAGACTTAAGTATCAGACCAAACCAACAAAATACATCTAAACACTATACAAGTGAAGAAATAAACAGCATGATACAAGAAAAGTCTCTTTACCTTTCAATAAATAATTAGAATATTGAAGATATAAAGGCTATATCAAAGAAAGAAAATGCAGAAAGTTCAGTATTAAGAAGAAAAAAAATTAAAAAAGATGAAGAAGCTCTAGTTGATAGCATTCTAAGAGATGTAATTAAAATGCAACAAGTAGAGTTTGAACTTAACAACTCAATAATTGTTAATAGACAAGAAGCAGAAACAAAACACTAATCTTCACAGCCACTATAAAACAAAGTATATAGTATCCAGAGAACAAAATTTGCAAAAAGATCAATCCTTCATAGCAAAGGTGTCAATATACAGTCTTTTAAATAACTTAGCAGAAAAATGCGCTAGGTATATCAGAAGAATATTCAGTAAAAACAAATATATTAAAAAGTAAAAGAACGATTTAGAAAAAGAAACTGCTGGATAGAGGTGGTGTTTGATTGTGAATATAAAAGAGATTTAGCAGTAAATAGAATAAAGAAAAAAAAATTAGCTAAATCTAATTTTAGAAGAACCAAAAAACTTTTGATTCAGACAAAAAAAAACAGGAAAAAATCAAGCAGTACCAAGAAGATACGATCATAAAAGACGTATAAATATAGATTGTATTACAATTTGGGACCTTTCACAGATATTAAAACCCAAGAAGTTAAATGTATATACAAGAAACTAGCAAAGATTCAAGACATGTATATTAAGCACAAAAATGATAGAGCTTTTGTAGTAATAAAGTTTAACACAAGAATAGAAGCTACAGACTTGTTCTGAGTACTTCCAATAGGTAATGAAAGACTGGCTCGAGTCTCTATAGATAAAGAAGATTATAAAGAAAGAGACTAGTAATACAAGTTTGTAGCAAAACTAGTAGGAATCACAGAAGGCCTCTTAAAAACATTACTCCTTAGGCATCTGAAAGACAGAAAAGCAAAAGCAGTATACATCCATAAAAGAAAAAGTGGACTAATAAAAAAAGTTGCAAAAGTAATCTTTGCTACTAAATCAGAAATAAAAAAAGTGCAGAGAAAATTAGTAAAATATAATAATCTATATCTTCACTGGTTACAATCTATACAAGAAGATAAAATAAAAATAAATAACCTTATGAAAAATCAGAAGTATTGAAGTGATGCATAAGAAGATAGAAGTGAAACAAGTGATAAGAAGAAAAAGGAAAAACTACCAAGAAGAGGAAGATTTAAAAAGAAGTCATCATTATACAAAGAAAAAAGTTCTGTTTCAGATAAAAGCAGCACTAATGAAGAGTATAAAGAAAAATGAAATAATAAACCAAGATACTCTAACAACAAGCAAGAAAGAAAAAGAAGCTTAGATTATGAGGATACAACAAATACTATATACTTCTAAAAATAAGCTACCTCCAAAAGAAGCTACCCTTCTTTTCTTGAGGAAAAACATAAGACACCTTTATTCCGAAAATAAGCTACCCCTAAAATTTTTTTATTAATCGCAAGTAGTTTCTATATATAAAAGTCAAAACTTTACAAAGTAAATTGATATTAATTGCTTAATACAAGTTGTTCAGGAAGTAAAAATACACATATTCTGAAAGTTTTATGCAAATCAGAGAACTTTTTATTAATACATTTTTGCATTTTACGTTTGAATATAAAATACAAAAATGTATTAATAAAAGAAATTTATAATTTGATGCACCATGCACCATGGTGCACCACCTAATCAGGGGTATATAATTAATGATTATCACCATGATCATTTGATTTTTTTTTTATTTTGGCTACAATTTTGCTTTCTTGCAAGTGAGTGCTTGTTTTTTTTGTTCTGGTTTCAAAACATGTTCCACTAACACCTATTTCTATTTCATAGTAGTTTTCGCTTGTCTATTTTGTTTTTTGATCTTGGGTGAGTATTTATTGTGCTTGTTGTTTTATTGTTTCCTGGTTTTGAAGCATTTTAACTGATGCTTCACTGTAGTTTTCGCTATCTATCTGCTGATCTTGGGTGCTATTGTTTTCCTGGTTTTAAAATATGCCTACTAACGCTTATTTCTTTTTTTTTGTTAGTTTTCGCTTGTCCATTTCATCTTTCTGTCTTGGGTGGGTATTGTGTCTTCTGGCCTTGGGTGGGTATTGATTGTAGTATTTATTGTGCTTATTGGTTTTGTTTTATTATTTAAACATAGTTACTAATGCTCATTTCTTTTTCCTAGCGATTTTACTTGTCTGCTTTGTCTTCTAGCCTTGACTAGTTATTTGTTGTAGTATTTATTGCGCTTGTTGTTTTTGTTTTTCTGGTTTTGAAACGTTTACTAATGCCTATTTTTTTCCAGGTGGCTTTCGCTTGTCCACTTCATCTTTCGGTTTTAGGTAGGTTTTGGCTTTGATATTTATTGTGCTTGTTAATTTTGTTTCTTGGTTTTAAAACAAATTACTAACGCTTCTTTTTTTCCTAGTGATTTTCGTTTGTCTACTTTATCATTCGATCTTGGGTGGGTATTTGTTTTGCTTGTTTTGTTTTCCTGGTTCCTGATGGTGTTTATTATGTCGTTGGTGTTATCCTGTTCGATATATTTATTTTGTCACTAGTGGTGCTTCCTAAGTCATTGGCTTCGTCTAGTTCCTTCGTCATGGATGGTGTTTCGCTGCCCAATTTGAAGTGCCTTTTTGTCACTCATGGTGTTTCTTTCATCATTGAAGTCGTGTTTTAGGTTTGTATTTGCTTTCTCTCTTGTTTTGCTGCTTTTTTGGATTATTCGTATTATTAATCTATACCTTTTCATCTTTTATATAAATTTCATTCTGCTTTTGTAACTTGACATTTCTTGTATTAGCTGTACAGTAATAGGTAGTCTCTGTGCATATGTACTGCTCATATAACGTTTATATTAGTGTTAATTATTAGGTTTAGTATAGTTGGTCAGAATTAGGGTTTAATGTTTTTGGGTATATATTAAGTAATTAGAAAAGTGAACGAAGTAGAGGTGACAGCCAAAGTGAAGTGATTACAAGATGTTGCTGAGCATAAGCGAAGCAGCACAAGTTGTACTGAATAAATGAAGTGGTGTATGAAACCTATAATATTTAAATAAATATCATACGTTATGTGATAAATTAAACAATTATATAATTATTTGATAATTTTCGCGTTAGTAAAATTCTTAATAAATTCAAAATGTAATATTACTGTCATATGTCGATCACATCGATTATATTGATCACATTGATTACATTGATCACATCAATCGTGTGATAAAAAAGGTGTACCATTTTATAAAATCCTTAATAAAAAGTTCTTTAATTTGCATGAAACTTTCAGAATATGTGCATTTTTACCTTTTGAACAACTTGTATTAAGTGATTAATATTGATTTGCTTAGTAAAATTTTGATTTTTATATATAGAAACTACTTGCAACTTATAAAAAATTAATAAAAATCAATTTTACCTGAAAATAAGCTACCCCCATGATTTTTGTATAACTTTTTTGCCAAAAAAGAGTAGCTTATTTTTGAAAGAATATAGTAATGGAAGTTTGGCAGCAAGAATAGAAAAATATTATATAATGCTTCAAAAAATTATACACTATCTAGAAAAACTAAGTAAGTAGCTAATGGCTGTTCAATGCTTCTGAATTAGGAGCACCAGTTGAACTAATGAAAATAAATGAAGAATCTAAACCCTTTCTGCAAGAAGGTCTAAACCAAAACTTTGATCAAAAAGAAATGATTCTTTATCTAAAAAAAAAATATAAAGGAAAGGGTAAAATATACAAAAAAGAACTAATAGCATCTAAGAGTAAAAATAATAGGAGCAAAAACAATACAAGTAAAGAATATTTAGAACAATTAAGAGAGTTTAATATTGCAAATCGCACAATATTAATGGTATAAAGAGCAATACTTATAAGCTAGAGTTTCTTATAAATGGACACTGAATAACAAAATAGATATACTAAAAATTACAGAATCGAATATCACAAGCAAAGAAAATAGTTAGTTATTCATTAAGCAAAACAACTTTAAAAGCTTTTGAGCAAGCTCAAACAAAGATAAAAAGAAAGGCTTTAGAGTTGGTTTATTAATAAACAATCGATGGGCAATTTATATAGAGAGTATAGACAAAATAAGCAAGTATATAATTTCAGTTAGTTTGTTGCTTAAACAATTAGAAATTATAGTTATAATGTTCTATATATCTCCAAGCAACAACCAATAGAAAAAGAAAGTCCAAAAAATAATTATTAAAAAATTTACCAATAGATTTTACAAATTACAAATAATAGTAATGGGAAATTTTAATAGCATAGTAGATCTGAACCTAGACTAAACATAGAATATAGAAAGAAAATATTTTAAAAAAGATCTGATTCTGCTTTGGCTACAAAGACAAAAATTCTAAGATGCTTTTCGAACTATATACCCAAAAGCGAAAAAGTATATATAGTTAAATAGTGAAACAAATACAAGAATTGACTAAATATAGACCTTAGATAAACTGTTCTATAGTTTATTTGATACAAAAATACAAGAAATAGATATATATACCGATAGTGACTATGCAGCAATAATAGCCAAAATCGATCTAGGCCATTTAAATACTTTCCAAAATATAGCAGCATATAGAAGAAAAGAATATACAAGAACAAGTTTTCTTTGTGAAAAGGCATCTAAAGAAAACTGAGAAGACTACAGAAAACAAATAGATAGCTTGTTTAAGAAAAGTATAAAGGTTTAAAATCTTCTAAACACTAAGTCATTATAAGAGAAAGAATTATTAAATTTGGAGGAACTTTGGAATAATATAAGTAGTAGTATTCTTGCAGTAGCAAGATTAGAGTTCAGAATTGGGCCAGGCTATCTAAAGCTCGGTCTGATCTGGCCTGTAAAAGTTTTGGGTTAGGCCCGCATTTCTAAACCTATAATTAGAAATGGGCCAGGCTCGGGTTAGCCTGCTAAAATATTGAGCCTGAGCCAGGCTTTGTATAAAAAGCTCGCAAATCCTAAAAAGCCTGTTAGTTTATACAGTATATGTTTGATTTTTTTTTAAATTAATTAACATGACTTTAGAATCTTATAGATAATTAATATTCCCTTCTGAAATTATAACAGAAGTTGCAACTAGTTCCTGAAATTAGTTTATTTGTATACAATTTTAGACTAACTTTAGACATTAGGAATGGATTAAGATAAATAAATAGATTAAAGTAAATAATATATTGTGTTTAAGATGAACTCAAGTTTTATATTTCCCGGTTGTAAATATTTATTGAAATATTTGTCAATTTAGATATTTAAATAAGCTACATGAATTTTATTTTATTTGTGATAATTATGTGAAGATTGAATATCTACAAATTAAGCTATTAAAGTTCATCAATATTTCTATTTATTTTTATTCATAATATTTAAGCAAATAAGTATTTCAATAAAGCTATTCTAGCTCTTAAACATTTATTATTAAAATTTCATTATGCTTGAGCTAATTAGGTGTCTAAGCATAAAGAATATTTATTATGCTATTTTGCCTATTCATTAATACCTACCATTAATTTACAATATTTTGTAGTTAAATATAAAACAATTGTCAATTTAAGTATTTAAATATCACTAAGTAAAATATTTATTATTTTATTTGCAACATGAATATATGATCTGTTTAAAAAAATCAATGAAAATTTGTATGAGTAGTATAGCAAGGATCCCATTTTTATTTGTATATACTAAAAAAGAACTCACTTTTTTGATATATACTAATGCTAAGATTAATCTATTAAAATTAATATAAATTATGAATTATGCCTGTTTTTACCTAATTGTGATTAGATTATGTGGTATATATATAATAATAAATAAGTTTTTTATTATTAATAATCATTAAAGTTTAAAATTAAATAAACCGGTATGAAAATGCACAAGGTTATAGTGCAACTCCTAGTTAAGTAAAATTATTATCATTATAACTTTAAATAATTTTCTCAAAAATCATTGAATCAGCAATTTGTTATTTATTAAATTATTTCTTTTCATATACAAAGATAAATTCAAATATTTGTTCTTATCTTTGTAATCTTAATTTTGTTTTGTTATTTAACTAATAAAATAATCTAATTATTTATTTCAAATAAAATATAAGCATACAAAAATAATATTTAAATTTAATATATATACCGTATTACTGTGAAATAACACGCAGGAGTGAAATTACAAATTTCAGTCTAAATTAAGCTTAATTCGGGCCAAGCCTCAAAATAACACCTATGTGCGCTATTCTGCGGTAATACGGTATATAAGATTTTTTTTTTGGTGCACCTGTCACGTGATACTAGTAAATTTTCATGTAATATTCATGCAATAAATCTATCTATTGTTGTAAATAATAATAATATTTAACTATATTTATAACCCTCTAAGTGCCAAACTCTAATATACTAGCAAAACCCTAACTCTAAACTAATAACAAAAAAACTTTTACGATATGCACTTATTTGTGCAGATAATATACAAACCCTTAGAAAGGAAATGGCCAATCGAAGAGCACAAAATTTGATTGTTTCAGATCAGCTTGACATGAATTTCGAACATGTGTGAAAGAAGAAAAAAGTAAAAATACTCAAAAATTAGTGTTTAAATCGACCTTAGTGCACTAATTAAAAATTTCAGAAATAAAATTTTACATATAATAAGCAATAGGCTATTGTTATAGCCTCTAATATTAACACTTTAACCCTAAACTACAATCTTTATGCACTTAGTTTATTTACAAAATTCAATTTCCAAGTAAAATCCATATATATATACGTATGTACATATATATATACAAGTAGTAACTATGCATTAATTATTGCAACTTAAACTTTGTTATGAAGCCAGCATTTTTTAGAATTGTTGAGAATTGCGATTAAATCACGAATTGCTACAGTATAACAATGTAAATAATAAGTACTTTATATATAGTGCTTATTTTAATCTATTAACTTTCTATATAACACTACTAATAAAATATACAATAGCAATAAAGAATGTGTTATCATATTAATCTAAACCAACCCTCTGAATTGTAAGTATCTTTATTAAACTATAACAGAAAATGATGTATACATGCAAAATAACCACCTTCCGATCAATTCATATACTTAATTTTGTATTTTATTTGGACAAGTTGCAACATGCCCTAACTCTTTACAGAATCTACAAGTGTATTGCCTCTTATTGTTTGTTTCTTGTAATGTAGTCTTTGTAGTGCTTTTATTGTAGTGACTTGTTCCTTTTGGTTTCCTTTAACTGCCACTTTGTAGAGATTTACAAGTTGTATTGAACTATTTTCCATGTCTCCAGTAGTACTAAGTGAACTATGTGTTGTAGTTTCTTGTCTTCTGATTAATTCATCCTCTCTAATGTGAATCTTTTCCAAGTAACTTTCAATTTAATAAAGAAAGTCATTATCATGATACAACATATATTTGTTTACAGCAGTGCGCGTAAGACCCTAAACATTTCTATAAAAAAGCATATCATAAATAAATTCTTCATTCATTGCTTCTCTTAAATCATTATTTGCAAATAGTTGCAACCACATAAATTGATCTTTATTTTTTTCTGGAACTATACTAATATTAGTAGCTTTATTAGTGAAACGTTGACCAAAATGTGCACATTCCTTTGCTGCCTCTACTCATTGATTTTTTGGAATCCAACGTGTTGCAACTAACTGTAAACTAAACCACGCTCTTTTAATAATATTCAACAAATGGTAAAAGTGCCGACAAACCAACCCTTTTTTTTGTTGCAAAAGACAGATGCAACAGTATAAACCAGTTTTAAGAATAAATACAAAATGGTTAACCTGATAACTTGTAACTCTCGACACTTTCCAGATTTCTTTGACTGCACTATAGTCTAATTGATCTATTAAAAACTTAGCACTTAAAATAACTGTATCCAGCTCATCATCTACATCTTCACTTTGTGAAGGTTTATAGGAGGTAGGTAATTCAACCTCTTCAACCGATGAAGGGCTAGCCATGTAATACAGACTTTCCTTCATTTGATCAACTAAAAACTGTAAAACGTTTGGTCTCAAGTAATGTTTAACCAACGATTTAATACCAGGAAAAACAGTAATAACACTTCTTGTAGAAGGAATGTCTTGTTTCCATTCCTCAAATTGCTTACGCCTTTGTTCTTCACTGCTTCTCTCCATCAAAACCTTACCTAAATCACACAGTGATGTATTGCTATTATCTAGCATTTGCTTTATATATGTATTTTAACCTTCAACAAAGGATGTCGACTGAATGCCAAGCGTAAAAGTCATTGCAGAAAATGCATGTGCCCAGGAAAATCTGCGTTTGTAAAGATAGCATTCAAGATATAATCTTGCAGTGAAGAAATCTATAAGCTGGTTTCAGTAATGATCAAAAAGATGTGATGTATCAGCGTTTTGACATTGCCAGAACTTACTATAAAATTCATTAAAAGAACTTCCCAACTTGCTACGCAGCATTTTTTTTATGTTTTTCTTAACGTGCCAAATACAAAACAGATGTTTTGTTTCTGGATACTCCAGAATTACGACATGTTCTATTGCCAGATCAGCATCAGTCACAAACACATTAGGACACTTATTGTTGGTTGCTTTTTTAGTCATCTGAAGGAGCCATTGATAAGTTTTAGCTGATTCATTGCTAACAAAAGCTTGAGCAATGATACGAGATTGCATATTATCATCCTGAATTACAAATAAAGATAGTAGTATGTGGTACCTGTTAGTACCTGACGTATTATCATGTCCAATTGCCTTCCCAAATTCACACCACAACAAAATTTGTTCTAGACTCATCCAGAACAAATTAATCAAAGTATTAGTTTCTTCTTCCCAAGTGACTTCAATGAATCAACGAGAGTCTTCTTATTGTTTTAATAATAATTCCCCATAAAATTGAGATGTATCTTTTTTAATTACATGAAGTAAATGGATGATATCGTTAAATTTTAACATAAAGATCCTTAAAAAATATAGGGTGGGAAGGAAACTTCTCTTTCAAGATACGCCTTATCATAGTTGCACCAAGACAACATTTGTATAACAAGAAATTCTATTTCTTGATGCATCTTCTTCTGAACTGTTTGTTCTTTTCAAATTGTATTGCTTCAGAAGAGAGATCATGATTATGACTATCCTCTAAAGTAGTGATAAAGATACGAGAACTAGGGTTATCTTGTAAAGGATGTGAAAGGTTAACATACTATTGGCATAATAACCTAGCCAAAGAGCTTTTCTTTCCAATATTCTTTGGTTTAAATAAACCTGCATGCTTACAAAGAATGGTCTGTTTACGAATAACCTTTTTGTTTTTTGCTGTATCTAGCATTGTTAAATGCCCAAGTTGTATTTTAAACCCTTTATATTCTGCAAATCAATGTATATGAAGTTTAGCTTCATCAAAGCCATCAAAAGAGTCATCTTTTTTTAAAGAAATTAGTTCTATATTACTGTGTATGTTATTTAAATTCGCATCACTACAGAAGTTTCTTTAAAATATGTTGTTACGTCGAAATTGTCCTCACTATACTCCATAAATACTAGTTTTAGTTGGTACTAATCTTAAGAAAGAGTGTGAATTGGTCTGTAAAAAAAAAACTGATCTATAAATATGATTAGTAATATGCGGAGAAAAGTCATATAACGAATTAAAGCAGCAAAGCTTATTTGAAATCCTGACGAGTCATAACTTAACGAAATGTCAACTTTGATTACAACTCTTAAGGATTTTTACCAAATCCATGATTTTCTTAACATCCGAATTCTGCTAAAAAAACGTTTTCTTCAGAATACAGTAGCCTAAAAAGTGTATCATGATAAAACAATCTGTGGTTTGTGTATTGTATATATAACTCTTGTAAATCTACAAAAAAAATCATGGAGGAGGGAAGAGCTACTAACTATTATGTATATAATGACACATATTTGATCAACCAAATGCCAATCAATTCTTATATTCAAAAAATCATATGTAATATAGTTCATTACAGTGTAATATAGCAATACAGGGTCTTAGTAAAGCTATACTACTTGACTTAACATATAAGAGGGTTAAGAAATGTGTTTGTAAATAAGAAAAGAATAAAATAAGAAAGAAAGCTAAAAGAGACTTTAAAGTAA
>CAJVPZ010003875.1:0-10540 GCA_910592135.1 Racocetra fulgida | reverse complement strand
ATAATGAAAATAGCAATTCTTATAATTTATACTAAAAATTTGCAAGAAATTTTTTATATACAAAATTTTGAGATATTATTTATTTCTTTTTTTTTTTTTTTTTTTTTTTTTTTTTTTTTTTTTTTTTTTTAATTCTCCAATTGCTTATAATATTTTTTAAGCAACTGCATTTGAAGGGTGCTTTTATTATTTTGCCATCCATCGTACGTAGTTTATATGCATCATTTACCAACTTGTCGTGAATGTAAAACGGTCTGTTATACTTGGGAGTAAATTTGTCACTACAGGAGTACTTTTTGGCAGCATTCTCCAACAAAACCTTTTCATCAATTTCAAATCCAATGCTTATTCAACGATGCTTATCATAATGATCTTTGATCTGGGCTTGTTGTTAAGTGATTTGAATCTGGGCTCTTTCTCGTAGTTGGGGCACAGTTTGTACAAGATTGAACAATCTTTGAAGGATGGTTTCTTCTAACATTTCCTCATCTTGACTAGGGTAGATTGGTAATTTCACTTCACGGCCATAGACAAGTAAAAAAGAGAAATTCAGGTGGTCGAATTTCAAGCGATATAATAAGCGAACAGTATAGACGGAATCAACAGGTCCCAATCTACAACGTTTTCTACAAGTTTGGCAATAACTTCACATAAGGTCTTGTTAAAGTGTTCAACCAAACCGTTCGTCTGTGGGTACCGTATTTTTCCAAAAATAAGCTACCAATTTTCGGGAAATTTTTAATAAAAAATATAAAGGGTAGCTTATTTTCAGGATCTACGATTTTTAAGGTAATTTAAAGTTAAACGAAGGAGTAGCTTATTTTTGAGTATTAGAACTTTATAAGTAATTCAACACTTATTTCAAGTTTATCTTTTCCGTCTTGCAGGTAAATTTATCTGCAAGCATATCTCAAGTTATACTAAGAGTAAGATGGTAAATAATTTAAATATAACGCATCAATATATAGCAGGTCTTTCTTTTAGATCTGGGTCTATACATTTCTTAGCTAATCCAACATAACATTCTGGAGTCCCATCTACAAATTCTGATCACAATTCGTACCCTATATAGAAATAATAAGGGGTTTCAGAATTAACTGCGGAAATCTAATTTTGAAAGAAATAGTTAATATATTTATTTCAAATAAGCGATATATCGATTTTATTTCATTTTTTGATAAATTTATAATAGGCTATTTTTTTAATTCTGAAACCCCTTAATGCATAAACTAGTGATATATTGAAAATAAAAAATTTCTTAAATTATCAATCTAAATAAATTTCTTAAATTACTAGTATCAATCTAAATAAATTTCTTAAATTATCGATCTAAATAAATAGTCTAGAATTTCTTTGCATAGCCAAAGAATAATAATATGTACTTAAGAGCAACTATTATCTGCATACTGAAATAAGCCACTATTAAGAATGTCATATTTAGATCACTTTCCCATTGAGTTAATTGACCTTTATTCTATATAAAGTGATCATAGTTTTTAAATTTCCCACACCGTACGTACGTACAAGTTTCAAATCCTACTTTTGTAAATTTCGAATCAGTATATAATCACTTGAACTATCATACATCGTATAGGAATTCGCTTTTTTTATTATTATTTTTTTTTTTTAATTAGTATTATTATTATTTTTTTACCATCTTTTTTCTTGCCACTTGAGGAATATGAAAAAAAAGCCGTTAGGTGAACAACGTAAGAAATATGAAAAAAGGAATTAAAGTCGTGATATCTTCAATAATAAATTATTTAGGTGGGTTTTTTTTATATTAAGTTTTTTATACACCACCTTTGCTCTGAAAGAGGAAAAGAAATACTTGGCATAAATATTATTCTGACGTTCTTAGTTCTTAGCACAATCAACTTGGTTCTGAAGAAGTGAAAAGCTTTTTATAAAAATACTTTTTACAACTTAAATTGTGGTATGAAAAGACAAAGAAATTCATATACAATTGAAGAGAAGCATAGAGTCGTAATAATAGCTTGCCGTACTTCCAACACATATACTGCTGGCTACTATTCTTTGGACTTAACAATGGTGGGTCGGTGGGTTAAATTGTTTTCTCAAGGCCCCCCTTCTACAAAGAATTCATGAAGTGTTGGCTCTGGACATCGCGCATTTTTTCCCGAAAAGAAGACCCAACTTTATGAATGGGTGTTGGCAATTAGAAAGGACGGTCTTGCCGTTACATATTCTAACCTAAGAATGAAAATGGTGGAAATCATGAATAAAAGTGCTAGACAAACCCAGGACAAAACTAAAAAATTTGCAATTTGCAACTTCAAGCTCTCGTCATAATAGCTCTACCGTTTTTTGAAACACCACGATCTTGCTCTCAGACGTAAGACCAAAATCGCTCAAAAGTTGCCTCAGGATCTTGAAGAAGCACTGCTCAACTTTCAGTAGTTTGTAATCTAGTTGCACCAAAAAAATAGGTATCCTCTTGATAAGATTGCAAATATGGATGAGACCCCAGTTTGGTTTGATATGGCAGGTAACTTGACCATAAATCCAAAAGGTGTGAAGACAGTTCACGTTCGAACAATGGGTAATAATAAAAACTGATTTACCGTTATCTTGACATGTCTTGCTAATGGTGTGAAGCTCCCTCCTGTTATTATATTTAAGGAAAAGGTTTGGCCCACTAATATGACCCCACCTCCACCTAGTGTAGTTGTTTGGTTTCAGGAAAAAGGATGGATGGATGAACCAGGAATGGAAAAATGGATAAAGTATTGAGATAGAGCACGACCTCATAATTCAAAGGCAATGCTTGTTTTGGATTCTTTTTCTGCACATATTACAGATTAGGCTAAGGTTGCGCTGCGTTCTGAAAATACTGATTTGGTTGTAATTCTTGGGGTCTCACTAGTATGTGCCAACCTCTTGATGTCTGTATAAACAAACCTTTTAAGGATAAACTCCGTAAGCATTGGCATAGGTGGATGGCGAACGGCGGTAATGGTGTTACCAAGAGTAGAAATTTGCAGCACACTGATCTTAATACAGTTTGCTATTAGGTTTTGAATGCGTGGAACAATATTTCTGATGAAACTATTATAAAAGCATTCAAAAAATGTAGTATCTCTAATTGTTTGTCGGGTAGTGAGGATCATTTAATTTATGAGGATGATGAGGATGATGAGGATGAAAAAGATTCTGACGAGAATTCAAATGATAATGAGTCTGATGAAGATGTTGAAGAGTTCAATGAAGATGAAGAGTCTGATAAAGGTGAGGAACCTGATGAGATGGATGAATCTGATGGTGAAAAATCTGATGAAGGTAGAAATGTTGGCAAATATAATAAGTGGCCGGAATGCTATGTTGTAATTGAGAGTGGCCGGAATGCTACGTTGTAATTTGAGAAAACATATCAGAAGTATTTGTATACAGCATAAAGGTAAAGGTTAAAATCTGATTTTTATTTATTTATTTTTTTTTTCACTTATTTTATTCATTTTTTATTTATTTATTTATTTTTTTTGCTTATTTTATTCATTTATTTTTTATTTATTTTTTTTTCGCTTATTTTATTCATTTATTTTTTATTTATTTATTTTTTTTTTAAATATAATTAAATGTATAAATAGATGCGATATTTCTGTTTATTAGTTAGGGTAATAACTGAAAATTTAGATTTTATAATAATTTTCAATGACGACATAAAGATCATTGTTGTAATAGCATAATAAACGCGATTAAAAGTTTTAATGATACAAAAGTATACTTTATTACAAAATGATATGAAAATTTGACTACTTTATTAAATTAATTAATTAAAATCACCAAAATCAAGAAACTCCACCCAACAATTGACCAAAAAAATTTTGATCGATCACCATTTCTACTATACAGGATTTCAGAGTTGAATAAACATTTTAAAAGTCGAATATATTGATCGATCGTTATAATCTAAAAATTGGAATTGTTAATTATAATAATATTACGAAAAAAAAAAAAAACATAAAATAAAAATAAAATAAAAGCAACTTATCATGCCAGAATGAGTGCCGCCAAAATTTTTTATATTAAAAATACATAACTGTAAAATGAGTGATGTTAAAAATTTAACTACATCATGACATCGCTTACCAATGTGCTTTAAATATATGCATGTGTATGTATGGTGCAGGAGATCTAAAAACCTCAATCACTATAGAACCAAAGATGATCAATACATTAGAGGTAAGCTAAATTCAGTAGTAGCTTATTTTAAGTTTCAACCATATGCATAAAACAGCTCCTCTTAAGTACATATTATTCTTGGCGTATTATTTCTATATGCATCATCCTAACATGGAAATTGAGGTTTTTAAATTTTCTGCAAGTATATACGAATGAATGGAAGAGAAGACCACAAGTGAAAGGTTGTTTAAAAAGCCTTGATAATTCCAAAGATATAAAGAAAGAATTTTTAAAAGAAATAAGCTTTATGTAAATTATTATGATTAAGATGTAGTAATTTACAGTATTTGTTATAATTAATCTTTTAGATTGAAAGTCAACATAAATATGGAGGTTATGAAGGTTATTCAGCAGATAATTATATGATGGTTATAGAGTATGCAAAGCAAGAAAGTCTTCAGAAATTAAATAGTAAACATAACGACTTAGATTGGAGTTCTAAAGTACTTAACTTATATTATATAGCTAAAGGACTTTTTGCGATTTACAGAGTCAATCTAATGTATAAAGAGTTTCATTCTGGAAATATAGTTAGTTGAAATATATTTAATCCTTATATTACTTACTAATTTTGGCTTGTGTAAACCTGTCTCATGATTCAAATTCCAAAAAGCTTTTCAGTATGCTTCTTTACATTGCTCTTAAAGTATTATATTTAACCTTTTAATATACCTGTCAATCCATACTGTCGTTTGAAAAAAGAAGCGTGGTTAAAAATTCTGAATGGCATCAATCTATGCTAAAAAAGGGTAGCTTATTTTCGGAATTAAAAATTTTTATTAATTATTTTTGGTTGAACGAAATAAGTAGCTTATTTTTGGAATAGTAAATTTTATAGTATTTGAATACAATAAAAAGGGGTAGCTTATTTTTGGTAGTAGCTTATTTTCAGAAAAATACAGTAATACGGGTGGAAAAACTCTGCCTAATTCCTAATTTACTTAGTAAATGCTTGATGACCTTATTTTTGAAGTGTGTTCCATGGTCTGATAAGATTCGGTCGAGGCATCCATAGTGGCAGACTATGTCATCGTATATAAATTCTGCAACAGTTTGCAAATTAGCCTTTTGTACAGTATGTACTTTAGGCCAATGGGTCATAAATCGGTGGCAATGATAATATATCGGTTTATTCTAGGTGTATGAGACAATGGTCTGATAAAACCGATCCCAACCTTGTAGAAGGGTGCAGTTACAAGCAACAGGTGCAATAGGCCTTGTTTAGTGTTCAAATTCGGCATTAGCATGGATCGCATATCTGGACATATCGTAGGATATCAGCATATATCTGGGGCCAAAAGTATGCACTTTGGATCTTTTTGAATATGATATCTCAGTTAAAATGTCCACCTAGAGGATGCATATACGTTAGGAACAGAATCAGGGCAACTTCATGCGGCTGTAAAACTTGGAGCAATTTTCTTTTATTCTGTCAGTCTTTTCGGTATAAGAACCCTTCCCTTATTTCAAAATATGCGCTTTTCTTCTTTATTCGTACTTGTTGGACTGGATCAGCGGTAATCGGTAAGTACTGCTTTTTTATATATTATACCAGATGTTTGTAGTGTGTAAGATCCATGGTACTCTGATACTTATGTATATATAGGTATATATTATATATGTGTATATATACAGTATATACTTTTTTTTTTTTTTTTTCTTCTCTATTTTCTCCTTTCTTTTCTTTTTTTTTTTTTTATATTTTTGTTTACTTAGATGCTGCTATAGAACTATATATGAGGTTTTTATTATTTCTCTTTCTCTTTTTTTTTTTTATTTTTTTTATTTTTTTTTTTTTTTAGTTATTACTAACGATTTTTATATATTATTATATGTTTTTTTTTTAGGTTTGTATTTCTTTCTTTTTTTTTTCCTCATAGGCCAGAACACGGTAACCTGGACTGAATTTCTTTTGGGGCTGGATTTACTTTTATATATTATTATTATTTTTTTTTTTTTCTCTTTCCTTCTATTTTTTTTTTTTTATTCTGTTTTTTTTTTTTTTTTTTATTTATCGAGCTTGACTAATTGAATTCCTTTGCTTTTAATTTCTTTTCTAGAGACAGCATTAGTAGGTTCGTTTAGAGATTCTCTGATTCGGGATAATGTATCGGCGTTATTATAAGTGCTATCATGACGATGAACGATCCTAAAATTATAAGACTGCATTCGCAAGACCTATTGAGCTTGATGTCTAGTTAGTTCAGAAGTTTGAAGCTACTTTAGAGCAGCATAATTGGTTATAACAACAAAGAGTTCCAATCCAACATAATGATATAAATGCTCAATTACCCAAAGAATGGCAAAGCACTCATATTTGGTGGTAGTATAGTTTTTTTCAGCCTTGGTTATTCTATGGCTTGCATATACAATGACGTACTCATTCTCTTGGTCATCCTTCTGCACCAAATGGCACCCAAACTATATCTAGAGGCGTCAGTGTGAATTATAAACAACTTGTCAAAATTCAGATAATATAGAATTAGCATATTGGTAACAAATCGTTTTAGTTTATTAAAAGTATCGTCCTGGTCCTTTCTCTATTCATATTTAACGCCCTTTCATAATAGCTAATGAAGGGGACATATGATAGTGGTGAACTTAGGAATGAACTTCTGATAATATGAGGCTAATCTCAAAAAACCTTGCAATTGACAGAGTATTTGGAGCACAGGGTAGTTCTAAACTTTCTCTATCTTTTCATTATTGGGGCGCATACCTTTCCTGCCAATGACGTAACCTAAAAATTGCAAATAGGACTTGAAGAAATAGCATTTATCAGGGTTTAGCTTCAATCGTACACTCTGTAGTTTATTAAAGACGGCGACCAAATAGTTAGTATACTCTTCAAACGTCAATGAATAAATAATAATGTCGTCAAGATATAAGATAACAAATCGGTCCAAGAATTCAGCCAACACCTCATTCATTATACGCTGAAATGTGGCAGGGCATTGCAGAGCCCGAATAGCATCACCATAAACTCGTAAATGCCAAAACTTGTAACGAAAGTGGTTTTTTCGGTATCCTCTTCCTTTATTCAAACCTGCCAGTAACTTGACATAAGATCCAACATCGAGAACCCATTGCGAACCCAAAAACTTCTAAAAGGTCATCAACCTGGGAGAGAGGAAATGCATCCTTCTTTGTGACTGAATTGAGCTTTCGATAGTTGATATATAGGCGCAATTTTCTGCCTTTTTTCGGAACAACCATGGAGGATGCCCAGAGGCTAGTGCTTTCCTTGACGAGCCCTTTAGTTTTTAATTTTTTGGCTTCATCCTTTATGAAACTGCTATACTAGAGGCAGCATGGTAGGGGACTTGCTTTATAGGAGCAGCATTCTTAGTGGTTATTTTATAAACATACATTGATGTTTGACCTAAATCATTCACATTTTTTGCAAAAATGATCTTTTCTTTACTTAGCAAACTGCGTACGTGATCTTATTAGTTGTTAGTCAAGGTTTCATCGTCAAGGCTAGTTTGCAGTTTTTCCATTACGCTTTTCTTCTCCTCGTCATTCTCCACCGGGATACTTTCAGCACCAGCTAAGTATTTAGCGAAACTCTCATAATTAAGCCTGGGGTTTCTGTATAATTCTAATTCATTACATTGCTCAACCATGTATCCTTTGGCTTCTTTCAAAATCTCATCTTCGAATTCAAAGTTATCAAAGGGACCCGGATCTTCTAATCCTTCCAATACTTCTGGTCCATGAATGTAGATGGTGGAATCGGTGGAACTTTGCCCTCAAAAAATATCAGTAATACCACAATTTTATTCTGAGATCGCATATACAGTTTTTTCTCATCGGCATGGAGTCAGGCTTCTGTTTGTAAAAACCAATTCATTCCCAAAAGGAGGGAACACTCGGTTGATTCAATCACCTGGAATGTAATTGGTATTACAACATTCTCAAAAGCCAACTTAAGGTTGGTGATCTTTCCTAAGGCTCATACTTTAGTTTCATTAGCACGATGACTTGCATAGTGGAGGATCTGTCGATTTGCAACTGCAACTTATCCATCATTTTATTAGACATGATGCTTATAGCAGCACCAGTGTCAAGTATGGCAATTGCAGGGCTCCTTTAATCCTAGTATAACACTGGGCGGCAGTGGTCCTTTTGTGGATAGGGGCTTGTGCAGACGTTATTTCTATAGCTCTCAGAGTGGGCACAGGGTCTATAACAGCTACTGGTATAAGGGTCTTCTTAACGCATTTGCTAAGTAACGTTGTTGGTCCAGGTATTTTAACATCTGGCCCATCATAATATCGGCTTTCCTATTTAACAAATCCTGAGCAATATTATATAGTTTCAAGTTGTCGACCACTGAAGATTCTCTTTTTCGTCGGTGCATTTGCGGAAGTTTCACAGGAGACAGCATTACGGGAGCAGACATTACTGGTGCAAGCATTACTAGAGTTGGGTTTTCATTAGTCAGGGCTATGGTTGGTACTACTTCAGGTGGCTGACTAGTTCAGGGTTCTTCATTAGTAGGTTTGGGCACTATTTTCCTATAATGTCCTGATCTTTGGATGGTGTAGGGCTAGTGATGGGTGGTAGATACAACGAAAACTTCACCATTAATAGTATACTTTCCTGTTCATCAACCACATCATATGGTTTGCATCTCTGAGCCAGGGAAGAATCTGGATAGGCTGCACAACGTGATTTACATGATTTGATTTGGGGCTTGTAATGCTAGAAGCATTTGGGCTGAGGCCTGGTTTTGACTTAAGGTTCTTTCTAACATATAGTTGCGCAAGATATAATCAGGTTCCTCACACTTGTAGTAAGTCACATGGGCGCAGTTATTATAATTATTAGACTGGGGTCTTGCTTCAACATAGGTAGCTATTGTGCTTGTTAATTTCTCATAACCGGCAGTTAATAGCATTTGTTGAGACAATCAGGCGACTTCTCCATCCTAAGTTCCAACATTCTCATCTTTTGTATCGTAATACTCACCTGCTTTGATTTTATAGGCACCCTGAATTGCGAGGTCAAGATTCTTAGATTTGGCAATACTCAACCAGGTGGCTATCTTGGCTTGAGGCCTCCTAGAAACATTCGTATGATATATGAAAAGGGTAGCTGGTTTTGGGAATCTACTTTCCGCAACAGTTTTTTAAACTTGAATGCATACGGCTCAACCCGTTTGTTTGGTTGCTATTTTAATGTATTAAAATCAACTTGCCACTTGTGTTGTTTTTCTGGGGTGGCGAAATATTGGACAAATGATTGGATGAAACTATTATCAGGGTGACTTTCTTAATCTCAGTATATCGAATTGTTCTTTATTCCATCGTACCAACTTGTGGCTATTCCACGCAAATACCCAGAGGCTATCTTAATCTTCCGCTCAGTAAACCAATTATTAGCATCAGTGGCACGATCAAAGGCTTCTACCTATTCCAAGAGGTTCTCGTCTTCTTCTCTATAGAACGTATCCACTCAGACTAAGTTGGTCTCTCGAGCTGGTGGCCTTACAGTGGCAGCAACTTCCACAGTTGCTTCTCTGAATGCAGAGGTGATTTCTTGTAGAACTAGGTAGAGGAGGTCAGGCACTTGATTCCTGGCTAGTTCTTTGTGGTCAGCCTGATTGTTTCCAACAGAGGGGTGGTTAGTTGCTACTGTATATCAATTATCGGCAGGGTGTTCTTGGTTTAAGTTCAGCAGGTCATCTTCTTCAATATAGTTGGGGTAGTACTTGAGGTGGCAGCTTTTCTGGATTTCATAAGGTTCGTATTTATACTATTTTTTTTTTTTTGATTGGTAATTGGCGCCTTCAAATAAAAGAGGGTTTATTGGTTATTAATAAGATTGGTGCAGGTCTTGAAATCAGATGCTTCAATAACGCTATAATGGGGTGACTTCTATTGTTGCCGATCACTTTTAACTATATTATTACGTAATTGCTTGAATATAGTTTATTAAAACAAAGAAAAGGTCTCTCTTTTTTTTTTTAGAATTGTTAATTTATGCGGGCTTTCATCAGAGAAGTATATTACTTAAAAAGTTTTTTTTTTTTCTTTTTTTTTTTTTTTTTATTTCGTACTGTTGATATTAGAAAAAAAGCTATTTGAAGTATAACCTCACAACCATCGATCCAATCAAAATGAAACTATTACCATTGGATTCAGCTCATCGATACAAACCTAAAGGCGGTGAGATCATTCAAATCCAATCACAGGAAGCTGAGATATTATCGAAAATGTGATTTACTCAAGTGATTTAAATGTAGATCACATATATCACAATCTGATTGGCTGATGATCAACTGCGCGAAATGTTATACATATAACATATCTATTCTCTATCATTTTTATAC
>CAJVPZ010003874.1:0-10541 GCA_910592135.1 Racocetra fulgida | reverse complement strand
CTTTAGACAATCACTAGAAAATTTCTACTTTCGCACCTATAGTAATTTATATATAGAACCGCGTCACATTTCACTATAATCATTCTTCAGTTGACTGGAGAATCGTCAATTAAATGAATAATTTAAAAATTGACTAACCAGATCTTAAAGTATACATACGTACAGTATATATACTACCTAAATTTGAAAATTGGCCTGTTAGATCTTACAACAAAACGTAATACAGTGAAATTCAGCTAATCAGGTCTTAATATACCACCTAAATTAAAATATATATAAATAATTTAAAAGTTAATTAGCTAAATCTCTAAAAGTATGCAAACAAATATGATTTTACAAAAATAACAATGCAAACATAAATTTTTAATAATTTATAAAAAAAAACATATATACGACTTTTGTCATTCTTATTCTTCTGATTGTTTTATTGGTTTTATGATTGCTTTTATTGGTTTCATATATATTTTATTATATTTTCTGGGTAAATTCATGAATTTGACATGTGATTTGGGTACTATTTTTATTTATACCCAATCAATATATGACTTTTCACAGATTATTAAAAATTTTGGGAACTAGTTGTAAGGCCCAATTATACAAATCCATGCATATATTACTATCAAGAGAACTAGTATAAACTGAATAAACCAAAGTATATAGCAAAGCACTTTACCAATCAGGCTGCTAATGCTGAAAGAAAAGGATCTGCTTAAGTGCAAATATTAGAAAACTAGTAATTTGCAAGAGAAAGTTCTCTCTAGACCATTTGGATTGGTAGTTTGAAATGCTGAATGACAAGTATTTAGGAAGACACTCTACCAACTAGGCTGCCAGATTTAGAAGAAAAGGATCTGTTTAATTATAAATACTAGAAGATTAGTAACCCGTAGATGAAAGTCCTTCTTAGGTTATAAACAAAAGTTCGTCTGATTGGCTAGTTTTGAAAATTGATTTGTAGACCTACATGTGATTATTAACTAATCAAATTACATAAATTACAATTCATAATTATAATAGAAAATGAAAACCTCAAGAAAAATTTGTATGAATTAGTATATATATATAAAAGGAATTGCTATTTGTACTACGATTTTTGCTATTTACACCATTAATTTGGCTGGAACTAACCTTAGTTCTGATCAAACTAATAGTGCAAATAGCAAAAACTATGATGCAAATAGCAATACCTATGTATAGTTACCTCTGTCTATTCTGACCTGTTTGTTCTTATATATAAAATTGGTTAAAAAGTTCAGTTTTCAAAAAGTTATTATTAGCAAATTTAATAGTGTTTAGATTAGAGAGGTTCGGATTAGAAAGAATTATAAAAATCTTATTATATTATACATGTATAGAAGATAGATAAACATATACAGAGTAAGAAAAAGTGGTATTTACTTTTAAAACAGCCCTAAACTATTACAAATTATATATAGATTCGACTTCATATATTCAATCAATAAACTTAAATATGCTTTAACAAGTCAAATAATATCTTAAATATATGTTTATCTTTCACAAGAACAAGGAGTTTGCTTTGTTTCAGACACAACTCTTGAAATCTCTAAAAAAAAAAATGACAGCTATTTTGTTAGTAACTGTTTTGTTTTAATGCATTTTAAAATTTCAACAAAGCTCTTCTTCTTTACCTCTTCCAGAATATCATGTCTAAACTAACTTTTCTGAATATAAAATTATAAAAGATTAATTTTAAAATTAACTTTCTAGCACTCTTCTAAAACAAATGATATTTTGATGATTTGTTATTTGTGTAATTTTATATTTCAAAAAAATACTTTAAAGTATATAAATAAGTTATTCAGACAATTGATTTATGCTAGCCAATCAGATAAATTTTTGTCTATAACCTCTCAGACCATCTGAATTGGTAGTTTGAGAAAAAGTTAGGAGTATTAATAGTAGTTCGTAAAGTAGATGCTAGGGTTTGGGTAAACTTTGCAAGAGCAAAGAGTAAGTAATGATAATAGAGATAAAATGTTATAAGTACTTAGCTACAGCTTAAATGTAAGTTACCAAAAATCTAGGTAATATATGTATAAGACATAGACTGCTCTAGTAGGTTTATTACAAAGATAAAGAACCTCCTGCATAGAAGTATATATCTGCTTTAAAGTCCTAAGGGGTTTTTATAACAATTCCTCTTTGAGGAGAATATCTGATGACACTAAGTTAATCAGAAAGTTTAAATAGAGGATCCACAAGCAGATTTCAGATATAGCAAGTAGTGGATAACTATAGATAGTAATATATATAGCAGAGCTTTTAAATAGATAATAACTAAAGTTGTATATGTAGTCAACTATATCTTCATTAATATAACAAAGTTAGAGATAGCTTATATAGCTGCTTTGACATTTGAACTAAAGTTTAATAAAAATGCCAAACATCAAAATAGTTACTTTAATATTAAAAAAAAATTCTTCAAAACTAAGCTTTATTAATGTTTGTTGTTAATCATATAAGTCTATATTTTAGTATTATAATGAAAATACAATCTGGCTATATATACAACTTTTCATATTATTTTTCATCAACTCTTTCTGATGATCTTCTAATTAACAACAACAGCAAACTAAACTACAGAAAAATGATATAGAAATGTCTAAGAAAGATACTTCTCAGTTTTATCTTAAAGTAATACAGTTGTCAACAAAGCTTGACGACGTGAAATACTGAGAAGCGGATATACTTTAGATGGTTTTTCTTGGGGTCAAGCTTTCTTCTGCTTGAGAATGGACTTTCTAAGTTATTTGGCTTCCAAATCAGAAGGGTTTTCTAAGAACTGATATTACTTAAGTATAGGTTGTTGTTGACGAAGTCTAGGAGATGTGATACATTGAGGAGTGGGCATAACTTAGACAGTTTTTTTTAAGATCAAGTTTTTACTATATTAGACGGACTCTCTAAGTTATTCAGCATCCAAACCAGAAGGGCTATTCTGAGAACAAGTAGTAGTCAAAAGCTCTCGCTGAGATAGTTGAAGCTTGAAGAATTGCCTATACAACTATAAAACTTACAAAAGAACTTCACGTATTTTCATTGACTCTTCGCTTTTTTTTGAGAAAAATTTTGTAAAAAAGTAAATGATTTAGCTTATTCTCTCCAAAAGATCGATATATTGTTTACTTACCAAATTGGTTAGCATTGTTTACTTTTTTCTGTCACAACAAATATATGAATATGTATGGAACATAGACATATGAATTACGTGTCTTGAAAGTGGCAATTTAAACAAACAATGCTTCGAAACTAATAGTACAGATTTTTGACTTCTCTAAGGTAATGATGTTGAAAAAGCTGATTTTTTTGCCTTCTACAGTTTTTTTGCTTAGATATACTAATTATATAGATTAGAGTAGAGACTAGTTTAGATAATATAGTATGTAATTTCTAAAATGCCTGTTATAGGCTTATAATTGTGACCATTCGGTGTAGGTATATCCCATATTTTTTTTTTCGTTTTTCCTTTACCTTTTATTTTCTTGTTTATATCTTTTATTATATTTCCTTATATTTCTGTGTTTTTTTTTATATATATAAAAGTTTTTTCTTTTTCTTTCACTTCTCTACAAGAAGATATCATCAGATTAGCAATATCTTATTGTTGGATGGTGGTCGGACAAGCTTTCTGTCTAGGATATTATCTTAATTAATTATATCTCTGCAGTGCGGCAGGTCATCTGTAGATATATATAGATAATTGGTTAGATTATGCGAGATAACCACAGGATGTCAGAGTCAAAGTTTTATTGTATTGCATTTTTCACAAGATGAGCTTTAATAAACAGGAATTACTGCCACGACTTTGTCTAAGTGAAAAAATATATATATATATATACAACTTTAGAATACTTATTTAAGTAGTTTGCTTAAAGGTTTTATACTAGTTGTTATATCTGTAATCTACTTAAAGATTATCTATTTAATCTCTCTAATCATATATACTTATTAATTATTTTAAGCCAGATATCTTTTATTAAAATATTTTTTACAGGGTGTAGTAACTTAGTGAAGTAGTTAAGTTGTTATCCCAAGTAGTGTTCTAAGTTGGTAAATATTTTACCAATCAATTAGTTGCTAACTATAGTTACAACTAATCGATTGTTCACATCATATGGCATCATCAGATGATTAGCTAATCAAACCAAAAGAATTAATTCAGATTTATCTGACTAAACAGAATTTCTCAGAATTGTATTAGTTTAATGATTAATCAATTAGTTGTTTAAAGTTTTTTCAAATTGACTAGTTGGAAAGTTAGCAACTAGTTGATTTTTCAACTAATGATTTGGAACACTAACTCCAAGTAGCAGGTCTAGAGTTTAATTTCTACTAGGTGACGAATATTAGATTTTTGAAAATCTGTAGATTCTATTTCTTTATAAGAAATATTAACTTAATTGGATATACTAATATAATGAATATTATATATAATCTACAGTCTACTAATGATAATTGAGAATACTAGAGCTTGAATTAGATATGCATAAAAATATACTGTAAGGCACCAATTAGAAAGTTTACTTGCAAATCCCAAGTATAGCATATATTAGATATCAATATAGATTAAATTCTGAAATATGTCTGAAAAGTATTCTGAATAAGACTATAAAGATCAATTTTCAGTATATAGAGTAGAACTATATATTAATACTCATTATCAAAAAATAAAAATATAAACAATAGTTATGAACAATCACACAAACACAAATATAAATATACAAATTTCTTAAATAGAAAACAATTACGAACAATAAGAAATTAAGAAATCTTCTGTAGTAATATTAATATAGTTGCCACCTTACTAAAAGATAGATCTATTGTAATTAGTAAGGAGAATAAGGTGAGGTGGGTGGTAAAGCCTCTATATATGGAGGACTAGTATAATGACAGTCAGACTAAATGTATATGACAGACTATAAAAACCTTCACAGCTGTGAGAGCCGAGTATAAAATGGTGAGCACCTCTATAGAAGAAAATCTATCCAAATTATTATCAATATCTTTAAAGCCCTATGATTTAGAAATATGCTATAATAGATACCTCAAATACTACCAACTACCTCTATTAAGAGAATCACAAACAATTAATTCATTTAAGCAATACTTATTACAAAATTATGCTAAGCATCTTGCAAGTTATCTTTTTATTAAAGTTAATAATGATAAAACAAAAACACATATATACTTATCAGATAATCCTAATATTCTACCTAACTATCATATTTTTCTATAACTACTATGATATTATATTAAGATTCAAAACAAATATATCTATCTATTCTTTTAATTTTCCTATCTCCCTTAGGTCAAATAATATAAGCAATATATTCTCTTCTACAAGATCAAATACTATATCTAATAATAATATACTACCACCTAAACCCTCTAATCTACCTCCAATCATTTAAGTAACATTATACCTAATCAGGCATTTGAAATATCTATATGTACACATGATGTTCAAAAATACAATATTAATCTTAAGCAACAAGTTTAGAAAGATTATTACCTTTCTAACAATCTAAGCATTATAAGCATAATTGAAACCAAAATTGCCAGTATGAATACTAGTACAAAATTTCTAAATCTCAACACTTCTTATATTATTGGTTATGTACTGATAGCTTTAAAGCTAATACTGCTATAATGTTAAACAACCCCATATATATAATATTTTTATCTTTTTTGATTATACTATTATTATTAACCTTTTCTTTAAACATAATTTTAAATTTTGAATTATTTCTATTTATTTACTTAGTGACAATTCTTAACTTTGTTTACAAACTCAAAATACTGCTATTCAATAGAATTAATAACAGACTTGCAACCTATTATTATAGAAGACTTTAATGCAGAAAAGAACAACCTTCACTCTACTTCTATTAAATACAAATTACTACAATTTTTACAATATATATAACAATATGTATAATCTGGCAACTCATATACTGTCCTCTACAGTTACTTGGCAAAGCAATAAACATAAAGCAATATTGATTATATATAGGTTAACTACCTAATTCTTTGATACTTAACTTCATTCTATACTAATAATCTAAAAACTAGTACTAAAAGTAACCACAAGATCTTAGTCTCTTCATAGTTATTTCTATATACATTTACTAGAAAAGATAAACTATAACCCAAACTAGAGGTTGGAACTGGTTTGAAAAATTCGAGTTTATCACATCAAAATTCGAGTTTATCACACCCGAATTCGATATTATCATATCAATTATTAATAATCGATGTGATAATATCGAATTCGGGTATGATAAACTCGAATTTTGATGTAATAAACTCGAATTTTTCAAACCGGTTCCAACCTCTAACCCAAACTTATAAAAAGTATTCCTATATAAAAATATGAGCTAAAAATTATAGCAAAACTATACTGACCAAATTTTATCAAACCTTCAAGCAAACTATATACCACTCAATACAAATATAACAGAATAACTTGAATACACCTGATACAAAATTCAAACAAGTGTTATTTCTGCAGTATTTTAATACATCCCAAATAAAATATTTACAGTCTGTAATTTTCAACACCTATTTTTCTCTAAAGTATCACATTTATATTATCATCTCAAGAAACTAAAAAATGTTATTTGTCTTACTAAAGCTTCTTTTTTTTTTTGTAGTCAAGGTTAGCCTCTTTGGCTTATCGCTTTTATTAGATATTAGGATCATGTGATGCCCTTATCGAAGGGGCCCCAGACAAGTACATTCTGACGAAGATACATTCTAGCCATATCTGCACCTTTTGAGTGCCTAATTAAGTATACTACCTATGTGCTAGGTGCTACACTAGATGCCGTACCTGTAACCTACTATTACTTGAGCTACCCAATTAAACCCTCTAATTTGAGTTTCCTATGTCAATCCATCTAACCTCATCCAGAACATGCATTATATAAGTCAGTCCAAGTTCTGAGATCGTCGCGTCTACCTATAGGACTACCGGCATAGTTAACCGATTCATCTTCGAGTGCATCACCTGCTAGAGCAGTCCGGTACCCACTATTCCCATATTATCTAGTCTTCTTCAGTAACTTATGCCTAGGCTGAGACCAAGTACTTGTGAGCCGAAGCTGCTATCGTTATCTACTACTGCCCTTATAGAGTTCACCCAAACCTCGATATACCTACAGACTTTTCCCAGTCATCTCATCAATTCCAAACTACTAATTCAGATGGCCCAGAAGGGCTATGACCTGCTCCTGGTCCCCACGATTGGGTCCTTTTCCTCCGGTTACTCTTCTGGCGGCCTGGTTGGTGGAGTGCCTTGCTGAACACTTCGGTCCGTTCAGTTTATCCAGTTCTCCAGGTAGTAATCTGCATATAGTACCGTTAAAGATCTATGCTATCTCTCTACTTGGGACTTCCCAAGCGAGCGCCTCATCGCCGTATTGGCTCTGTGGCTTTCTGTGATTCCAAAGAACTTATCTTGGGTTTGCACCGACTAAACCGGCTTGCATGCCTTTGTGTAACTCCTTTATTACACAAATGCCCCAAAATCTTCCAATTTTTATCTTGGTACGACCATGGTTACAGGGTCTCGAGTTTCAGCCACGACGATAGTTGCTGAATCCGTTTTTCTAAATTCAATTTTTCGCCTTCCGTGGGAATTGAACTTATACTCTACCACTTGGGGGTGCAACAACTTCACCACTTCACTAAGTCACTACACCCTTGCTTCTTTAAAGAATCTAACACCAATATCTACTTATCTTAATACTACTATAGATATAATTAACTTAGCACATTAATTAAATAACAAATATATTTCAAATGAATACAATCTCTGAACAAACAGAATTGCTGATAGCAATACTAAATAGAAAGCATTGTATAATATATACAATATTAAAAAAATATTAAAGAAATTTATCATCAAATTCAAGACAGTATTGCTAAAAGATATAACAAACTACAATCAAACTCAAAAGCTATGATTAATAGTATTCTCAATCGTCACAAAGATCCTATTAAATTTGATAAGATTAAAACTGATAATGATGTTATCACTAGTATATCTAAGATTAAAACTCATATTTAGTAACATTTTAATAAATAGACAGATTACAACCTACTAATTAACAAATATACAATTCTATATAGTAATATGAATATAACTTTAATCTTGACATTAACCAAGTGTAGTACAATAGTATACTTAAGGAATTCACAATTAATAAAATCTCAACAACTCTTTCTCAAGTTCCAAACAATAAAGCATATGATCTCTCAGGTATTAGCTATGAAATACTAAAACATGCAGATCACTCTTTCTTTTTAGCTATTACTACTCTATTCAATAGATGCATAACCACTAGCAATATATCTAAGCAATAGAAAAAAGTTAAAATTTATCTAATTTTCAAGAAATTAATCTTTGACAGTAATCTAATCAATATCAGACCTATAAATCTTCTTGAATATATTAAGAAACTTTATACTAAACTTCTTACCAACTGCCTCAACAAAATCTTTACCAACTACTAAATACTTTCTCCTTATAACTATATTGTACTTCCTGGTAATTGCATAGCAATTCTACTATATATTTTCAACAATATTATCAAAGATGCCTCATATAACTCTAAACAACTTTGGCTTATATCTCAGAATATAAGTAAAGCACATGATTCCATCAAAATAAACCTCTTTAAAAAATCTCTTATATGCGTCAATATGCTAACCAAACTTATCAAGATCCTTACTAACTTATTTTTAAATCGCTATAACAAAGTTATTACAAACTTTGGACTTATTAGCTCTTACTCAGTTAAAAATGGTATCAACTAAGGTAAAACTATTCTATTATGATCCACTTATTCACAAAATTGCTAATAGCTTTAATAGCTACACCTTATTAACTTTCTGAAAAACTCACCTCACGCATTCTAAAAAAGAACAATTAAAAGCTTCTATATCTGTAATAGCTTATATAGATGATATACTTTGAATTGCTAACTTAAAAAAGCAACTTGAATTAATTACTCAAATAGCTATATTCTTTTATTAAATAGCCAACCTTCAAATAAACTCTTCCAAATCTATTTTTGCTACAAATTCTAAACTAAATTCAATATTCTTTTTCAACTTCATACTTCAATTTATTCTAACTAACTAACTATTCAAATATCTTAGATATTGGTTTATACTTGATAATAAACATACTCAACAAATCAAATTAATCAAAAATAAAATATTCTAACTTACTTACACAGCTAGTCAAAAAAAATAACAGATAAGCAAATTATCTACATCATTAATACAGTTATTATTTCTATATTAGAATACAGAATACACAATATTATATTATTATATTCAATATTCTAGCTAAATATTTTACTGTAGCTAAATACAAATCTAACTTATTAAGATCTATTCTGAATAGTACTATGTTTAACTTCTATTTCTATAATATCTATAACATCTAAGATATTTAACTCCAATACTATATTATTAACTTTTACCAATATATTAATAAACCTAATCTCTTAGAAATTACTACACAAATCAAACTTCATCAACTACAAAAAAATATTTGGTCAACTATCAATATACTATAGCACCCTCAACTAATAGTTGATGGTTCTAACAGATTTACATTAAATTTTAAAACTATTCAACTACTTTTCATACTTTGGAGTTTCTATTACAGCTAATACTGATGCTTTATAGTCTAATATAATTTTATACAACTTATAATTTTTAGAAAAAATTCTTTATAATCATTCCAACTATACAATCTTTAAGAAATAACTTAAAAATCTACAAATACTTTATCTGGAACAACTTTGCACCTCTGATAGTATCAGTCTTTTGAAATGACAACATCTTTCATCAAGACTATGATTTCTACTAAAAGGCAAAAAACCTTTGTGGTTTACTACACTTAAAGATATAGTTATTAAAAATAAATATAGTTGCACTCTATTTACACAAAATCTAAAATAAGGAATAAACCTATTTGTATATAATACATATAACGTTTCAAAAAAATCTAAACTATAGCTAATTATTTTAAATGATAATAAAATCATTTTAGGCAAAATTCGCATATTTATACCAAAATTAAACCAATATTCAATCATGTATTGGCAAACTGATATTTATACAAATATGACTAGATGCTATCTATTACAACCTATTAATTGCCATCTCATATTAGATGCTATTTTAACTCTAATAGACTACAATCTGTATATACAATCAATATATCCAAAATCACTTCTGCTTAGTTCTTTGGCAAACTCCTTAATAATAATTTTAAATTAAACTTCAATTATATAAACCTTTTTTTTCTACTGCATTAGAATTTTCACTTTCAGACCCTTTACTATCCCCTCCTCCTTCTATTTCTATTAGTAACTTTACAATTCTTTTTTTTTTTTTTTTTTTTTTTTTTTTTTTATTTTTTTGTTGTAAATGCCATAGTTGAAACTTTATTTAAAAAAAGTAGAGAAAGATCTACATTTAAAGATTTCGAACTACACTTG